>JAQZBX010036239.1:0-11534 GCA_029593785.1 Cabassous unicinctus
CCCACAATCATTTTTTACAACTACTATTGTGAACAGTAAAGCAGGACGTTAAGCAAAGATGGATGCTTATCTGGTTTTAATTTTCATAGTATTTGTGGTGTCCAACTGATGAGGGAAGTGCCAGGACCCCAACCCCACCCTCAGCAGAAACCCACAGCTTTAGAAAAATCAACTCCCCTGGGTCCCTGGTCCCTCTCTCCCCTCCTTCCTCCCCTTTTCTCCAGGGAATCCACATCAGGAAGATAAGCACCCAGGCTGCCCCTTTGAATTGAAATTTACAGCTCTGTACAGATAATGACCCTTTTCCTCCCTGATGGCCTTCTGCTTTTAGAAAGATAAGCTAACCTTGCTTCTCTGCCTTGTAACCCCGCCTGCCCACTTGCTCGGGAATTTGCCCGCTTAGTGTACCTATATAAACTTATGAAAATCAGAAAACAGGGCTCAGAATTTGGAGAGTGAACTCTCCTCCAGGCCCGTGCGTAACAAAACTTTGTTCATCCGTGCTCCCAAGAGTGCCGTGTGGGTTACTTCCGGCTGGCTGCAACACAACTCAAGTTTCAATACAAACTTAATTCTATGAGCAACCTTAAACTGTTGAGGAGAATTAAATGTCTACCACAATTCTTAAGTGGCTCTTTCTATTACCCAAATAGAAGGACTTTATCTCTACTTTCATGAATTTAAAGCTATTAATTATTATGGTCAAATTACAAAACATACCAATGAGACCATGACTCAAAACAAAGTACAGTGCAAATTTATTGACTCCAATCATTCCAATCATTCTTAGTCGAGATTTAAGCAAAGTGAACAGATAATAGAATTGGTACAAATAAGAATGGATTAACATTAGATAGAAATCCTATTTTACTATGAAGTTCCAGTCCAAAACAGTTTATTACCAAAGAAAATTGAACAATGATTTACTCTTCTAAGGCATATGACTACAAAATATACACAACTATAAAACCACTCTTTTGTTTTAAACAATAAGTATTTATTCAATGAAAGTTTTGAAATAGCTTTGGATTAATGTCAACAAGAAATTATACCTTTTGAAAATTAGTATTAACCAAGTGTCACTTTGTGGAAAATCTGGACAGCACTTATAAATAACTAAAGAGCACTGAATTCAATTATTTAAAGATTTACAGTAAAATACTTTGGTTCCCAAAAGGCTCTAAAAGTAAATTTCTTTTTTAAACTTGACATTAATTCATTTCTTTCTCCTCCAAAATCTAGACATAGATTGCTTAGTTTTCTCCCAGTCATGTGGCAATACCATAAGCTAGAAAACACTTAGAAGCATTAAGCGAGCATATTAAAAATTATGCAAACAATAAATTCCTTAAAGTGCTAGAGCAACAACAGAGAAAAACCTATTTTAAGTTTAGTAGCTAGTGTTAAAGAACGCTTATTAAATATTTATTGGCATTATTTAAATCAATAATGATTTTCACAATTATTGCAAAAAAAAAATATCAATACCAGAAATCGACAAATAATTTGTAATTTTTCAACATTGGATAAGCAGATGCAAATTCATAAAGAAACCTGTTTATGAATGATATCTAATTTTTTTTGTAGCAAGAAAATTAAAATAACTTTACCTCTTAAAGCTCCAGATTATGATTGCATATACACACACCAAAAAAAAGCACATTTGAGAGAAACAAAAGGCTGACTTAGGACCTGTCTGTTCTTATGATGGTGCCTGAATGCTTTCACCCTGACCCCGAGGGGACAGCTGGTCTGTTATGATGCAGCCACCTCATACCTCCATGAAAGGGAACTTTTTATTCTTGTCTGATACCCTCTACTCTCGTTAGCACCAAGGGTGTGATGTTTGGATTCAAATATCACTGATTAAGTGCTAGGGCATATTTTCAAAAAGAGAAGCCTACAACAACATATTCCAAAACAGAAAACCAAGAACCACATGTGCCCCCACGATGCAAATACCACCACTGTTGAATTGTTAGTTGTACATTTTGATAAAATTATAAATGCATACTGATTCTAACTATTTTAAAGATGAATCTTTTATTAATCTTGAAATATTCTTTACTATGAAAAAAATGTACAGTATCTGTTATCTCCATTGCTTATGTGGAGCAAACATGTTTATGTTGTCACTCCCCATGACCCCACATCAAGGAAGTGATTCAATACCAAGTTCTCAGATTAACAAAGAATATATTAGAACATTTTACATTCTTTCCACAACTGCATAAAAAAAGCAGGCATCCCAAATAGAATACTTACAAGGAATAGTGAGCTTTCTACATTTTCAAAAATTAATTACAATCAGAAAAAACACAAGAATATCTTTACAAGCTAAGAAAGGAGTTGCAACAATGAAAGACCAACTTGTATTACACTTAAATATTTCCCTACTGGCTGAGATAACATTCTTTAAAAAGCTGTTTACTGAATAAAGCAAGTAACGTGTCTTTCATTATTTTACTTAATATTTAAAATAGCTACATGAGTGGAAGCATATTTTATTTTCTGACCACCAAAATAAACTCTTTCAGCCTAATGCTCTTAATGTATGGTATAAAAAGTAATAGAAAAACCAGAACTGCATTATAAATGTTTTTGGTTCAAAATTTTATTTGATATCTTATGTTCCTTGCCTAGACAAAAATGTGAACAAGATGAAAAAAAAACCTGGTCATTTTTAAAATCTAAAGACACACAGAGTCTATATTTAGATCAAAAATATTTTTTTTTTTACTGATTAAGAATAGCATTAAAAAAATCTTCAAAAATGTAGCATAAAGGCTCAAGTCCTGGGACACTGAGTTTGACCTACCATGGGATCATGCCCAGGGAAACTTCTTTTGAAGAAGCAGTAGCTCCCAAGATGTTGAGAGTAAGAAATACCACATTATACAGGGAATGAAAGGAATCAACAGTAATCCATCCTGACATTTCATATAAAATCATATGCTTTAGTTTTGTCTTTAAAATGCATAGATTTCCTCAAGAAAATATAGAAATGGCAGTAATCAGTAATTGCAACTTAATTTTATTTTCCCTTCTCCATCCAATTTACGTAAGAACAAAATAGGATGCACTCACTCAAATACGGGTGTGTGTGTGTATGCGATCCTTTCTCAAATGAAATAAAAGACAAAACTTCACATATTATTTCTATAATGTACAGTCAATTAGCCTTTCATAAAAATGCTTGTTTCATAAAGAACAAGAATATTTTCCCTACTACTGGTACGGAATGTGGGTAAGGAGACTGACGGGAACAGAGTTCTATTCTGCTAGAACACAAATTTAAGCACTCAGTAAATTGTTTCTTAGTCACAGAGTTACTCTTTGTCTGAAAGAATAATTTGTAAACAAAAACAAGAGCAAAAACTTGGAGTTTCAACCCATATCATTACCTGAAAGGATTTTGTAGTTTTAGTACTATTTCTACTTTCATGAATCTAACCCACCCCTCTACAAGTGAAAAAAACATCTCCCTTTGGGAAGACCCCACTGGATTCTGGAGAATACCTACTGAAAGTCTTTTAATGACAACTTCTACAAAGTAGAAAAAAGAGGCCCAAACCCCATGGACCAAAGTAAGTAGTAGCAAAAACTAATTCTGGACCCTTGACAGTAACTGAACACATATTTGTGAAATACTAAGCTGTGACTTAAAGCAGCAGGAAGTTTCACTACTGACATTTTACTACCATTAGTAGTATGAGGGGAAAAACTCCCAACTAAAAAACTCTTAACAGAAATCATTCACACAGGGCCAAAGGCAGGAAAATTTGTATATTGTATATATTGTTCATGAGAAGCATGTAGAAACCGCAGTGTGAGGTTCCTTCCTCTGCTCTGAAAGTCTCTGGAAGTAAATGGGAACTGCATTTCTAGGGCTGCCTGCCGTCCTGACTTAAGAGTGTTTGGTGGTATCTACGTAAATAGATGTGCCAAACTTATTTGTTCAACTAATGTCAGAAAATTAGTGCCATATGTATCTTTGTTTTTTGTCCCACGTCCCCTGGGATTTTCAGCTTGCGACAGCATAAATCAGAGGAAAGGCAAACATTCGGTCACTCGAGTGCTCGTCTGCACTTAGAAGCGTGGCACAGCTTCCACACAGCGCAGCTCCGCAGTTTAATCCCAATGCCTACTGTTAAGGAAGTCTGTATACCCACTTCGGAGGCTTTCTGGAAATCATAATGGTTTCATTTCCCAAGTCTTCCTTAGAGTACGACCCTCACTAATTGTATTAAATGACTGAGAGCAAGTTTTTGCTATTTTATAAAAAACTAAGTATCACTATTGCTGATTTAAAATTCTCACCATTTTCATACAAAAAGATGTACTACGTGACCACAAAATACTAAATATTTATTTTTATCAAGTGTCAGGATAACTTATTAAAGTTGAGGCTTATCATTTTTTATTGCTAAAGTATTCTAAAAACTAAATCAATTCTGCAAACTACTCCACTTCTTCCTGATACATTTGGATTTAAGAACATGGCTAAGATTTAGCTATCACTCAGGTGTCTGATATAACCAAAAGAAATACTTTAACAGTATTTCAGTGATTTCAAACCAGTTAATGAAAAACAAAACCCAAACCGAACAAAAAAATTATACCGACACCACAGAATGAGGAACCATGCAAACCATCAAGGGTAAAAAAATGTCAACATTAATGAAATCAAATCATTGTTACTCTAGGGTCTGGAGCCACAGTATTTTAAAAAAATTTCTAAAGTTAAGTATGAACATTACTAATTAATATCAGTTTACCTCAAACTTAAATTCAAGCATAACAATTTCCAACCTTTATAATTCTTTTTTAAAAAATATTTGTTTCTTATGACACTTTTCACAACTGAGGTTGAAGTCTAGAAACCATCTCCCATTTCATAGTACGTCAAAAGTGCCAGTCTTTTAATTGTGGGTTTGTTCGTGACTCCAAAGACTAAATGCAGTCTTGAATGTCCTATGGCAAAGTTTACACATAAATTGTCTTTTAAAGGTGATTGCTGAAAGGGGTGGGGCATGGTAAAAAAGTGTTTCTGATTCTTGGGGTACAAACAATTTCTCGGTGGCCAGAGTGGGATTTTCAGACAAGCCAGTCGGACTGTCGGGCTCTAAGGGCTGGATCTTGGGCAGCGGCGGTGGCGGCGGCAGAGGTGGCGGCGAGGGGGAGTTTGTCGGTACAGGGCACACTTCACATTCCTTAGGCCCCGACTCCTCTGAGGTTTGTGACATATGGGACTGGAAGTGGCTCCAGAGCCGAAAATTCGTGCGAAAAGCTTTGTTGCAAACGTGACAAATGAACGGTTTCACAGAGCACAAGAGCTCCTGGTGGCGCTCAAGCTGCTTGTGCACCGTGAACATCTTCCCACACTTCTCACAGGGCCACAGGCCGGCGTCTTTGCTGGCACCGGCTGCTTTGGGGGCTGCGCTGGCCTCAGGCGCCTCCTCCTCGGCCTCTTCCACAGGCTCCTCTTTGACTTGGATTTTAAGTGGCTTGGAAAGACTAAGGTCTTCAGGGAGGCAAGAGGAATCTTCTGAATCAAAGTTAATTTGTTCTGAAGAATCACTGGACATATCATCTTTTGCTGCCACAACATGGTTTACCTTATTAGGCTCAGACTGAGACGGGGTCCTGGAAGAGCTAGTTACCTCACCATTGTGGTCCAGAGCAGGTAAGGAGAAGTTCTCGGTCGGTGCCATGGTGTTCTGATTATGAACTTCCACTTGGTGCCGCCAAATGCTAAAGGAGGACTTGAATGTGCGCATGCACTGGAGGCACGTCAGCTTCTTATACTCACATTTGCTCTCGTGCTCCTGCTTTAGCTCTGGCGAGAAAAACCTGAGACTGCAGTAAGGACAAACGGTTGCATTTCTGCACAATCTCTCATGCTTTCCTTGTTCTAGAAAAGAAGAGAGCTTAGCATTACATAGGCGGCACTTGTAAACTGCTTTGTTTTCTACTGGGCTTTCCAGAGGAACAGGCTCTTTTGGCTTAGCAGCTTTATTTACTCCAAGAGGTTTTTCCCCTGGGTGCATTTTTATGTGCTGTTTAAACTGGGAGAGAAAACGGTAAGCTTTTCCACAGTAAGTGCAAATGTAGGCTCCTTTGACTCTTGATCGTAAGTTTCTTTTGATGACTTGTGCTTGGGAACTAGCCGGTCCCTGAAAACCGGGCTTGCCACGCCTTAACTTAATGATCAGGGCCTTTTTAATTTCTCGCTCTCTCACTATGTCAATCAACTTTCTTTGGAACTTTTCATCCAAAACAGCATGGGACCCAGAGACCGGCGAAGGGTTCTTCACTACGCCGTGCTGGGTCTGACAGTGTGTCCACACTTTGAAGTTTGTGTGGAATCGCTTGTGGCAGATGTCACAGGCATAGGGCTTCTCTGGGTTGTGGTACATGTTAGCGTGACGGTGAAGACCCGCAGTCGAGCGGAAGATCTTAAGGCAATGTTTGCATTTAAATTTTTTGTTTGGTCTCGTTCCCTCCAACTCACCAAATTCATCTTTATTCACATCAGAATCTGGAAAATCTCCATCGAGGAGTGTTGGGCTTGAGCTTTCCTCAAAATTATCTTCTGATCCAGGAGACCCGTGCTCACCGACCTTTAACTTTTTAAGCGGCAATCTTCTGTCAGCCTGAAACCTCCGTTTTGCTGGGAGCCTGCTCATATCCTTCTGGTCTTCCTCTCTTTTCAGAGAAAAGTTCTTTGTGGCTGATGAGAAGGTTGCTGCTGCTGTGGCAGCTGCCGCCTCTCCCACGGTGACCCTGATGATGTCAGAAGGATCCGAGAGTGGGCTGCTGGGCTCTGTTTTGATCCGTACCTCTGTGACAGGTGAGGGGCCCTCCCTGTCTGTCGACTGAGAAGCACTGAAGGACCTGAGGCGATGTGGCTGGAGGCCCTGAGTCCTGGCCTCGAGGGCTGTGTTTTCCCGACACTGATTTAAAGAGGACTTTTGAGACGATGCACAGAATGCATTCCCTGGTGCATCACTGGACACTGAAGACGATCCCTGGGAAGATTTCAAATCTATCGAGGGTGAATACGTTGGAACCTGGCTGTCCATCGATAGTGACCGTCTGAGTAGACTCTTCACGAGTGGGCCGCTCTTATCGATGCTTTGGTTTCCAGACCCTGGGCCACTGGAGGGGATCACCAAGCCTAACTTTGAATAGTACAGTAAGTTCCTGTCTTCGCCTTGACCACTTCCTTTGTTAGTTTCTTTTAATAGGTAGGGAGCCTCTGATGAGCTACGGAGTGACAAAACAGGTGGCCGTGGCTTCTTCAAAGCCAGCTCTATAGCTTTGCCTTTGGGAAGCTGCCCACTTATACCTGGCTTATCACCCATAGCTTCTTCTCTGTCTTGTGGAGGCTTTGAAGGCAATACTGCATTTCTTTTCACCAAATCACTTCCAGTGGGATCATCCAAAGATCCAGAAAGCTCAAGAGACTTTGCATATCCCACAGAAGTGCCTTTTGGCCAGCTCTTTTCACTTAATGACACACTGTGAAGGGGCTCAGCCGGTTCTGGAACGTGGGGCTTGCTGGTACTGGTCCTGACTGGGATTACAGGTGAGGGCCGGGGAGTATGGCTTAGATCAGGCTGGTTCTGACTTGCAGTATTCCCTTGTGCTTCATTTCTACTTTGACAAACAATCACACTTCTCTTTTGAGAACTGTTTTCATCATCTTCTATGAAAATTTTTTTTCTACTGGGGCATGTTGGAAAGGGGGCTTGAGGTGTTTTAGAAACAATGTTAGTCAGAAAGGAAATCCCAAGACTATACCCAAGTTCTTGCACGGCAGCCAGGCTGCTTTTCTCCACAAATAAAGATGAGGAATAAATGTAGTTTAAAACATTATCAAAAGCATCTGGTTCACAAAAGTCAAGCTGAAATACAGTTTGTGACTCATTCTCCTTATTTGTGAATAAACTCTGAAAGTATTCACTGCTGGCAGCCAAGACATTTTTATGAGCTCGAAATTTCTGGTCTCCAACAATCAGAAGCACATCACATAGCTGTCCTTTGAGGCGCTCCTCATTTAGAGCACTTAGGAGAGAAATGGCATGCGCTGGATTTATGTAGTGCAGTAATCCCTCCATTGTTTGGGTTTATCTGGAAGACAAAATGTAAAATTATTATGAATAATGCCTGAAAGGTTCTCCATGAGACTGAGAACTCCTCAAGGGCAGGGAACATAGGCTAGCCTTTCATAGGTGCCAACCCTGAGCAAAGAGCAGGCAGACAAAGCTTCTTGGATGAACAATCTTATTTAAATGACGCTGAAAACATAAAGTAAGAAGTTTCATGGTGTAAGTGGATCATCAGTCATTAAAATGGAAGACTTTTAAGAAGTAAAGTCTACAATATAGGCGTTTTCATCACAGCAAAAGGCTGCTACAGCTGGGCAGGTGTGTAGGGTCACAATACTTGAAAAGAAAAGGTTTATTATTTAGGGTCTCCATCCACTTGATACTTGGTTTAAGTCTTTTTAAATTCTATGTAAAAACTCAGGGAATAACTATGAATTATCAAACCCCGTAAAGTCTATAACTCTGAAGAAAATCATGTTTACTAATGTATATGTTTAAAAGTAATATGAATTGTTAACAATGGGTTGCAAAGTAGAGGTCTTGCCAGACCTTCAAAAATAGGGAAGAATGTGGAAAGAGAAAAATCATTTGCTAATCACCATTGAATCAAAGTGTTTAACAAAGGTTAAAAATGTTAAAGAATAAAAAGTTTGTTTTCTTTCTTAGACTAAAACACCTGCCATCTCTTGAATACTATTTTCTTACCAAATCACGTTTTCAACAATAGCACAAAGGCAACTTCAGCCTGGATCTAAACTTAATTATTACTAATTCTAAATTAAGGGGTTTGAATTGAGCTTTCACAGAAATTCTCTTCCAGTCTAAAAGCAAGCAAGGTGGTCTTGTGGCTTTGGCGCCAGTTGCTTGGGTTTAAACAGTGGTTCAGCTTCGCTAGCTGGGTTGCAATAGCGGTTCTACCCTCGGGAGCTGCCGGGGTATGCCTGTTGGCCTCTCCGCATGTCAGGTCCCTCATGGGAACATGCCCTATTGTAGACTGTCATGAAGATCAGATACTTAGTAAGCACTCAATAAATGTGCTGCTAATTTCCAGAAACTGCAGTTTTAATAGGCATTCAATTAATCATCAAAGAAAGAGTGTCCAGATTAACCCCGCCAGGCTCTTGAGGAAGATAAAGCCATTTCATATAGAGACAATGCTTAACTTCCCATATCTGGTCCTTCACTCAGGCTTTTCAACGTAAAACCTCCCAAACTTCTGTAACTGCAACATCTCATCTCCTTGGTTTAATTTTATAATGCCATCTGAATTAGTCAGCCAAAAGGGGTGCTAATGCAAAGTCTAAGAAATCTGTTGGCTTTTATAAAGGGTATTTACTTGGGGTGGAAGCTTACAGTTACAAGGCCCTAAAGAGTCCAACTCAAAGTTACTTCCTCACCAAACTGTTGCCACATGTTGAAGCAAGATGGCAGGCGATGTCTGCCAGGGTTCAGCCTTCCTCTTTCCTCTTAAGGCTCCAAGGTCCCAGTTTCTTCCTATCTCAGCTGTAGGCTGGCATCTCTTCCCCTGGTGCTCATTTCTTTCCAGGTTCAGCTGCTCTGCTCTCTTCACAAGGTCAGCTGTAGACTATCAGGCTCATTTCTCTTCCTGGGACCACTGCCATGTCTAATGAGCTGTCTTTCTCTGTGTTCTTCTGTGTGTATTTACTTCCATGTGAGAGTCTGTTTTATCCCCACCAAGGGGGGGTGGGCGGGCGGAACCCAACCCTGCACCTCCTAATGACGTGGTTAAATAAAAGCCCTAATCTTGATTTAATAAAGTAAAAGTGAAATCTCTGAATCTAATACAATCTAATATGTCCAGAGGAACAGACCAGTTTACAAACACAATCCAGTATCTATTTTTTAAATTCATAAACAATATCAAACTGTTACACCATCCTTTCTTTAAAATACTGTTATGACACGTACTTTTACTACTGAGATGGAGTCAGGGCATCTCATCTAAGGATATCTGTGGTGGGTTTCCCATTCTTTGGAGGACAAGATGTGGATGTCCCAAACTTGGCATCCAGGCTCTTCAGAAAAGCCCACCAAGTAGAGCTCGCTAGGCTGCCAACCTGGTGGTCACCCAAAATAGTATACAGCTTCTTGCTTTAGCCTGTCCACAAACAACTGCCTTGGTCAGACGGAGGAGGCAGAGACCCAGACAGGCAGAGCCATCATGTGTCTTGCCACATACAAGAGTCCAGGCACCAGCAGCTGACCTTTGGTGAGACAGCATCTCTGATGATGCCTTGATTTGGACACTTTCACAGCCTCAGAACTGTAAGCTTTTAAACTAATAAATTCCTATTATAAAAGCCAATCTGTTTCTGGTATATTGCTCCCAGCAGCTTTTTAGCAAACTCAGACAAGGATCTTTGACAATCCTATTTAGGCACGGCCATCTCAATCGGAGTGGGCCTTAATCTGTATCCCTGGAGGCGGTCTAGGGAGCCAGAAGTCAGAGAAAGACACAGAAGATGACCAGGACATCACCATGTGACAGAGGACTGCCAGCACCACCACACTACTGACTTCAGGGAGAAAGCAAGCCCTGGCAATACCTTCATGTTGCACTTCTAGCCTCTGAAATCACGAGATGATAAATTTGTGTAGTTTAAGCCAGCTGACTGTGTGGTTTGTCATAGCAGCTCAGGCAGACTGAGAGAGTTTTCAATGCTGTTGTGAGAATTAAATGAAATAATAATATGACTACTATTTACTGAGTGCCTACAATACACTACAAATTGTATTAGGCACTTTACATGCCATTTATTCATTCACTCATTCATTCATTCATTCATTCATTCAACCAAATGGCATCTGAGGACTGACTTGGAGGAGGCGAGGGATGAGCCATGGTGATATGTGAGGGAAGAACGTCACAAGCAGAGGAAAGAGCAATGTAGCAATAAGACTGGAGCAGATGCCATCAGAAAAGCAATGAGGAGACAGACTATGCAGGGCCTTTACTTTTTACTCTGAGTGAAGTGGACAGCCATTGGAAGATTTTGAGCAGAAGACTGACAATAACCTGAATTATATTTTAAAAGGACTGCTTTGGCTACACTGTTGAGAATGGACCATAGAAGGCAGGGCAAGGGTGGAAGCTGAGAGACCAGCGTGGAGTCTACTGCAATAATTCAGGTGAGCGATGATAGCGGCTCAGACCAATGTGGTGGCAATGGAGGTCACTGCACTATGACTGTGGGCTGACCACAGGAGATAAGGGACTGGGGGAGTTAAGGTTGTCTCTAAGGATTCCGCATGAATAACTTGAGGGAATTGTCCTCAGTTGAAATGGAGTTTGAGAGAAAGACGAGGAGTTCAGATTTCTCTTGGAGAATTAGTTTGTTCATCTACTTTATGGGTGTCCTTTCCTGCCTCACTTTCCCTACTCCCTTTCTTATGCTTTCT
>JAQZBX010036239.1:11634-24360 GCA_029593785.1 Cabassous unicinctus
CATAGGGTTCAACTCTCAGCTGCTCTGGTCTCTTTACAAGGTCAGCTGTAAATTTTGAGACAAATGGCTCATCTCTCCCCGGGGCTCCAGGATCAAAACTGACAAAGCTCTCTCTTCTTCTTCTGTGTCTTCTTCTGTATGTCTTCTTGAGTGAGTGTCCATTTATACAGCTCACCAAGGGGGCAGGGACTTAAACCTGGATAGGAAGCAAATATTATTCCATCTACCATCTGTACCCTACTGCCGGAAAGCAACATTTTCTCATTTCTCTTTCATCAGAAAGCTTTCCTTTTTTATGCCTTCTTCAAATGATCATGATCCCTGTTTCTGCACTATGTAATTTCTTCCAGTCCCTTGGACCACGAGCTTCCAGAATGACTGAACGAAAACATCTGGGAATTAGGGAACAATAATAAAGTCAACTCTGAGTTGAACGGTAAGAGAAATACTATTGCTAAAAATTTGGGTTTAAAACTATTCAATTTGGAGTCACCAAGGAGATTGCCTGACTGAAAAGCAGCTCAGCATGTCCAAATTCCTGATCATCCGGTGCAAACTAACTCTAAAGTATCTATTTCTCATTCCATCTACTCAAACAGTAATTGAGCATCTAATAATAGCTAATATTTGAGTGTTTAGTCTGCCACATACCACTGTAAACACTTTTCATGTTTTAATTAAACAACCCCATGAGGTAGGTTCTACTATTATGCCCATTTTACACATGAGGCACAGAGGATTCAGTAACTTGCTCAAGGTCACATAGGTAACAAGTAGCATAGCAGGATTCAAACCCAGGAAGTTTGGCTCCAGAGGCCATGAACTTAAGGCTATACCATACTGCCTCTAGTTTGTTCTTTCAATTCTCACATAATCTCCTGAGCTAGATATCGTCACCAATTTCCTTTTACAAATCAGGAAACTGAGGCATTGAGAGGTTAAGTAATTCACGTAAGATCACCCAGCCAGTTAGTAAGGGAGCTGGGAGTCTGCCCTGTTTCTGCTCTAGAACTCAGCTAGACACGGAGGATTTCAATCTAACAAGTCTTGTCCTGCCTTAAGGAGCTCAGAGTCTTGTGTAGGAGCAAGACAAATCACTCACTCACCACAGTGCAGTATGTTAAGTGCCAGCTGGGATGTATGCAGAGGTCTTTGGAGTACAGATGATGGACATCAGATCCAGATGAGAGGGAGGTCAGGAAAAGCATTCTACAGAAGATGTGTGATGTCCAAGGAAGTATCAGACAACATGTGAGGGACTCAGCAAGGAAGGGTGAAAGGCATTTCAAGGGATAGGAACAGAGACAAGAAAAAGCCTGAAGTACCCAAGGGAAATGCAGGTGGTTTCAACTGGCTGGAGCAAAGGATATAGTAGTAGAAATGTAGGTAATGAGGCGGGAGAGGGAGCACGAGGGTTCTGGGGGCTAAAATAAGGCCACTCAAGGATCAGAAGCAGGAGAATGGCAACTTCCATTGTCTCCACAACCCCAGCATAAAGACAATGGAGACTCTAGACGTCTAGGGAGACAGGAAGTAAAAGCAGCCACAGCAGGGGAAGCCCAAGCTCCTTACCTTGAGGCCCCTGCTTTCTCCTTTGAATTCAGTGACTGAAACTTAAAAAACAATGGCCCCTTTCCTGATCTGGCTGCAAAGAGACAATTCAATTTTGGACTTTTATGTTTTGTTTAACATTAGTAGGTATACTTATTGAATTTAACAAGTTTAACGTAACTAAAAATATAAAATGTTACCTTAAGAATGTAGGCAAAAAAGGAAACAAATCACAATTGCTGAATGTCACGCAACAATCCAGCACAACTCTGTGGCTGGTGATGTGCAGACTGAATTCTTAAAACCTGTTACTTTTTCTGCTATTCAGCCCTCAAAGAAGGCCAGCTTTGTTGCTGGAGGCACTGTCACCTCAATGCATTTTTCTGAACCAGATACAGTAAATTTGCTGGCACATAAAACTACAATTTTTCATGCATATTTTAATCACAAATAATCAGGATCTCTGACTTTTAGAAGACAATGCATCATTTTAAAAAAGCTCTTATATACAAATACATATTGCCACTGCTCTGTCCCTGTCCCTGTCCTTTTCCATTGCTCATCTCTGACTCATCAATGCAGGAGCTCCGGCTATCACTTCGGTCACAGTGGAAAAGACCTTGGAGCTTAAAAAAAAAAAGTAGGTGAACTATGGAAGGGGATCATCCATGAGCAATGAGCAGCAGAAAGAGCTTAGAGGAAACCCCTCAGGAACACCAGATTCTGAAACAGGGCTGGCCTGTTACCACTTGGATCCTTGTACACCCAGATCTTCCCAAACTGCCTGAATTGTTTCTATTTCATGTACTTTCATGAAATTTCAAAATGAGAATCTTAATTATTAACAATTCATGGAAGACAGTATAGCTCCATGGAAAAGGCTTTCAAATCAGACTACTTGCCTCAAATTCTGGCTTTGCCATCTATTAAGTATGAAACATTGTAAAGGTCACTCTACCTTTCTGAGCACTAGTTTCTTTGCCTGGTAAATGGGGCTAACACCACCCACCACATGGGATTTTTGTGAAAGACAAAAAATACAATAAGCTTGCAAGTTTCTGGTATATTCAACACTTCCCATAAGGCAAGTGCACATTTTATTTCCTTCCTCTTCCTTTTGTAAATGTTTACGAGGGCCTGCTATATGCCACATGTCACAAAAGGCACTGTTGATATGGAAATGAATAAGCTATGACCGTGCCTTGTCCTCCAGTAGCAGGCATTTCAGTGGGAGGAACATGTAAAAAAACGATGTGATGAAGGATACAAAGAGCTCTATGAGAATACTGATTTCAGTAAGCAGTTTATTTGGCCAGGGGGTGGGAGGGTGGGTGAGTGACTAGTGGGGTCATCAGGGAAGGTCTGGGAAACGTCACTTACTTAGCTATTACAGTAACTGTCAAGGTTCCATTCTTCCCATTGCTACTACAGGTAATTTTCAGGAACACTGACCTTGCCAGGGCTTAAAAACTCCCAAAGGCTTGCCCTGGCCTGAAGTTCAAATTCCCTAGAATGGCTACCAAGTCCTTCTTATCTGGGTTCTGGAAAGTGATTTCATACCATCACTTCAAACAGACCCTTTCCTCAGGTACCAATTGCTGGGAAGGGGGGAGAATTCCTATAGTATATAAATTAATTCAATGTGAATACCTTCCTCTTTATACCAACGTTCGATCAGTTGCAGGGCGTTAAGATTTTTGAGGGGATAGAGGGAAGCCAGGCAATTTGGGAATATAGAACATCCTGGGGACAGAAACAGAAGAAAGCATGAGCAATCTAGGCATCTGGAGATGAGGTGGGGCCAAGAAAAGTTATGGGAAAGACCAAAATAATGTCATCTATGTCCAAATTTTGGTGACTAAACCTCAGGCTGGTCTCATACTTAAGGCTACATAAATTGGCTCCAAGACTAGCCCACAAAAACTTTACTACCAGTTCTACAGGAAAATGTGTTTTGACATCCAAAGTATTAACCTAATATTGAACCATGGGCTATTTTGGAATGTTGGAGATTGCTTATATAGTCCTAACCATGATACTGGAATAAAGGGGAAATGTGCGAATCACAAGGCAAACACCTAGCTAAAAAAAAACCAAAGCGTCTACATTTGACTTTGGGATGTAAACACTCACGCGTGCACACGCACAAACATATACACACACAGTTCATCCCCTAAGCCTCATCTCTGGATTTAGTCTACCTGCCTCCATTTGATTTTCCTATTAGATGGTGATGGGAAGTTGGCTCTGAGTTTAGGTCTTGTCATCATCTTCTTAGACAATATCCAGAAATTATCTAAACCTCCTCAGATTTCAAAGCCAGAGTAACTTATCGGATCCCTCCAGAACAGAGGTTCTTAACCTTTTTTGTTCCACAGACCCCTTTGCCAGTCAGGTGAAAACCAAGGACCCCTTACTAAGTCCACACTATACTGTGTATTATTTAATAAATATATCACACCTGCACCAACACGTCCCTACAAGAGTAATGTTTTTTTTGAATTTCAATTCAAGCCCATGGACCCCTAGTTAAGAACCCCTGCTCCAGAGTACTCCATTTCATCACATTTTCAGTTTTTCTAGAGAGGGATGAGGAGTTTGCTTTCAGGGGGTGTTCTCTACCATATCCAGCCACATCCCTGTACTTTAACATGGCTCAGGCTCTCAATCTGCCACACAGCCGCTGGTCACAGACCTCTGTTGGTTTGTTCTGAACACCCAGCAGCCATTGCTCCACCTCTTGGTAACAGCCCCTTGAATTCTGCTTTGGAAGAACTACCCCTGTCCTACTGAATACAGTCTGATATGCTGCTCTCTCTTAGCTCAGGGTTGGGCACACAACCAAAGTCAACTGGACACTTTCTCCCTGGAATATGGGTCACGAGAAGAATGAAGGCAGTAAATGAGTGGAGCTGATTTATTTCAGTGGTGGCCTGAAAATGCAAACCACCAATGCCTGTTATATAGATTCCTGACGTTACTTTGGTTTTTGACCTTTCCAGCCCAATTCCTTAGCTTCTCCTTAAATCCTAAGAGCAACCCTACAGCTTTACAATAAATTTTGTTTTTCTATTCAAGCTAGTCAGTTTCTGTACCTTGATATTAAAAGACCCTAATATATTTCCAAGTGGTATTTCTTCTTCCTGTCTTCCATTCCAAATCCATCCTATATATCGCTGCTCAACTGAGCTTCCTAAAACAAAGCTTTGATCATCCACATAACAATGTTATGTATTACTAATATTAAACTAATTTATTGAGCTCTTTTTTATGTGCCAGGCTATATGTATTTGAAATACAGAGGTGCACAAAGCAGTCAAAGGTCCCACTTTCTAGTGAGGCAAATCAGATGATAAACAAGGAAACAATTACATAGAAAAGATAAACTCTGATCATGCGAAGAGCCATGGAAACAAAAAGGGTGCCCTGGCTGGGTGGAGCAACGAGGGATTTAGAAGTGCACTGATGGGACATGTTGGCTGAGATGTAAGACCTAAATGAAAAGAGCCAGCCTTGACCACTGGTTAAAAATCAAAACTAAAGTAATAAAACCAGTGGTTCTCCATTAGGCTAAAACACAAATTTTTAAATACATGGATTTATGGATTCTCGGGAAGCCGGTGTGGCTCAGTGGATAGAGCCCCTGTTTACCATATGAGAGGCCCCGGGCCCGCTTCCCGGGGCCTCCTTGTGAGGGCAGGCCGGCTCGCGCGGCGCCATGGGCTGATGCGGCAAGACCTCACAGCAAGGGGGAGATAAGCAGACACAGAGAAGACACGCAGCGAATGGACACAGCAGCACAAGCAGCAAGGGGGGGATAAATAAATAAAATAAATAAATCTTTAAAAAAATAAAATAAAATAAAATAAATAAATAAATACATGGATTCTAAGGCTCTCCAAAATCTGGCTTCAAACTACTTTTAAATTTTCATTTCTCTTAGTATATCCCCTTGTGATCACTTTCTGCTTCAGTTAACTTGTCTCTGAGAACCACCTGCACATCTTGGTTCTGTTCATTCTATGACCCAATCTGGAATGTCCTAGGCCTCCCCTAAACCCTCCCCAGCATGCCACTCGTCTGAACCCGAATCATCTTTCAAAGCTCTGCTCAAGTTCCAACTCCTCCACGAAGCGTTCCTTGAATACTTCAGCTGATAATGAGCAAACCTCACCTCTCAACTCCAGGATTATCTATAGCCTGCACCATTTACGTACTGATCCGCTGCCGTCTACTGTTAGTCCTTCACGTCTACTGTTAGTCCTTCACGTCTCCCCGATAATACTAGCTCCTTAAGGACTGAGGAGCTACTTACTATCTCTTGGCACTCTTCCCACAATGCCTCTCATGTTATCTTGCACAAAAATAAGTATTTGTTGACTTTCTGTGCTTTGACACTCCAATTAGATAAACGCAGGATCAGAAACCATGCCTTTGATTTGTTCTTCTAAAGTAAAGCTGGTCACATCACTGCGCTGCTTTAGAATACCAACTTGATTTTTCTATTGCTTCCCAGATAAAAGATTAACTTCATAGACTGGCACATAACAGCCTTCACATGCCAGCCGTAATTCATCTTTCCATCTGTATCGGATACTCCTTACCACCTACCCTACAAATGTGTGCATCCGGTCTCTACCATGTAAAATCTCCTTCTCACCTCTTCTTTTCTTGGCCAACTTCGACCCAAAGATCCAGCTCAAAAGTCACCTTCTCTACAAAGCTTTCGTTATTTGCTCCCAGAAGACAGCTCAGTCATCTAAATGGCCGTGATACTTCATTTCTCTGCAATAACAGCACAACTATTGTGACTGATCTACTTTCACATCTCCCTTGAAAGGCTCCTTGATAGCAGGAACGCTTGTTTTTTCATTTATGTGTCTCTAATGCTTATTAGCATAAGGCCTGGCAGGTATCTATTGAACAAAGGGATAAATCATCAACCTGGAGGCTCAAGATGCTGACTTGCTAAACGTCATTTCTCCAGCATCTATCACCAGGGCTCAGGACTAGGCAGTTTTCTTTGCCCTTCCCACAAAATCTTGTGGTATTAATCATGACTTGACAGTGACTCCCAAACATGTATTTCTGCTTAGACTTCTCCTTGGGACTCTAGCCTCCCATGTTCCCAGTGGGTAGTTCCATCATGTGCCACATGTCCAGCACAGTACCCACGACCCACATCCTCTGGCCCCTACCCTCACATCTGGTTGTCCTCACATATTCCTTATGTGATTAGGGGTGCTACAAGCACCTGGTCTCCTAAACCAGAAATCTCTTCCTTTTTAATGTCCAATCACCACGACCTGTCAATCCTACTTCTTAAATAGCTCTAGAATCTGTTCTCTTCATTCCAATTGGCTTTGGGGCCAAATAAAATTTCCCCTTGAATTATCTCCTTCTTGTCCAGACTCCCTCAATAGCTAACCCCTTCTTTGGTTATTTCTAAATTTTTCCTAATATTCCCTACTAGATAATGTATAAGGTTCTTGAAGGTAGGGGTTATATCTTTTCAACTTTTATTTCCACAGAATCAAACACTATACATCCAATAAATAGTGTTAAAAAGAATTAAACAGAAGGTAACTTTGAAGTAAACCAATGCCCCAAATTTCTACTTTATTTTGAATATTAAGAGAGTTACCTACATTTAAATGTAATAACTATTGGTCATTTGAGATGGACGAGGGGCTTACACCTTCAAGCACCAGAGGGAAAACGTTTTTAAAAATTTTCCATGAGAAATCTTTCTAAAATTGATCAACCCTCGCTCTTGCCTTCTTAAACAAGGTATGCAGAACATAATGCAAGCCCCTTATTGATGACTCAGAGTCGTCATTATGAACAATCACCGGACTATGCGGTAATACAGCGATGCCCTCAGATGCTAGAGAACAGAGTTGTTAGTTGCTGTACTAAAAAATCCGAGGGTGTTAGACTGTGTGAGGTCGGATTCCCCCTCTCTTGTCTGCCACTGTTAGGCAATGTTGGCATACCTGCCCCTCTAACTACCCCGCCTCCAAACGTTCTGCTTATGTGCTATTTCCCAGAACCTACAGCCCTGGTGGGTGGAAGCGCATAGCAACCGCGGGTAACGTGCTAGATAGGGCCTGAGGGGCTCTCCTAAGATTTCAAAAGCTCATCCTATGTAGCTGGGTTTTTGAACTGGTTCCAGGTCAGATCAATGACTGCTAGGTGATAGGAAAACCCATTAAAAGATCCTGGGCGACTCCAGCAAAAGTCTTTCCGCGGGTGTCTCGAAAACCAGCCCGCGGCCGCGTCTTGACACCCACTCCCCTTCCCCAACGCCTCCAGCCTCTGATTTCGGGATTAGAACTTTCCCCTTTCTGGAGAGTCGAGCGCAAAAGCGTTTGGCCAGCGGAGGGTGCTCTGCGCTGTGGTAAGCGGCAGAAACCCAAAGAAACTCGGTCTTGCAGGGATTCTGGAGGGAAACGAATGCGTTCCGCTGTCCAACCGGCTGGCGGGCAGGGCGGGGAGAGGAGAGCTGACTTGGGCGCTGGCCGGTTATGCCCGCGCCGGCTTCCCGCCGCCGGGTCGAAGGGTCGAGGGGGGGCGGCGCCAGCAGGGGACTGGGACAGTGGCGCGGGACGGTGCAGGTGCGGGTCCCTACAGCCGCTTCCCCGCAGGGTCGCGCGGACCGCCGGGCCGGCAGACCCCGGCGACTCTCCCGCTAGCCCTGAACATGAGCACGCGCCCTTCACCCGACCGCGTTTCAACCGCTCCACGCCAGAAGCGTGCGCCGGACTGCGGCGCGCCCGCCACCCCTGGAGCGATCAAGCCAGGGAGCCCAGAGTAGCCCAGTGAGGGAACAGAGCGTGCGCAGTAGCGAGGGCGAGGCCAAAGTGCGGGCACGGAGCATGCGCAGTATGAAGGCACAATCGGCTACGTGGGAGCCCAGGGCATGCTCGGTGAGAGCCAAGTCCCGGCGCATGCGCAGGAGCGCTCAGAGACCGCAACCCGCTGGTGGAGAAAAAAGAGGGGAGAAATCACCTCAGAGTTACGTCAGGCAAGGCCGCGTTTTGCGGGGAGGCTGTAGCCGACTAGGGGGCCCCGCAGTTCTCCTAGAGCGAGGGGCGTGACAGTTACTCACCGGCCTTCAGCCCCGAGGCAGACTCCGGGCCCCTTTCCGCTCACACTCGGCTCGCGCGCGCGGCAGCCGCCGCTGCCGCTGTGATTCCATCCATCTTGAATTTGACGTCATCCCACACCAGGGATGAGGTCATCGCAGGCAGCGCTCGTCACGTGCGCAGCGCGGTGATTGGCTGCCGGGCGCCGGGGGCGGGGGCGCGGGCCGCGGGGCGGAGCGCGGCGTCGGGGGCTGACGCGGGGCGGGCCCTGCGCGGAGCTGCGCGTGCCGGAGCCGCCGCGGCCTGCTCCTACCCGGCGCCCCGGCCTGCCCCGGGCCGCAGGCGGCACGGGGGCTGCGCCCCAGGGCGGGCCCGGACTCCAGGGCCCCGCCGGCTGCGAGCCGGCCTGACGCCGCGCGGGGAACGGCTTGCGCGGAGGCTGGCGCGCCGGGCCCCCGCCGCGTGAGGAAGCGCGCTCCCCTGGGCTTACCGCGCTTGCCCCTGCGCCTGGGCGAACGTCGCGAGCAGCGCCCGCGTCTGCCCCGTGGCGGCAGCACCCCCAGCCCCGAGTGGGCCGCGCTGTCGGTGGGTCGCAGCCTCGTGTGGCGATTCCTTCTAGTGGCAAAACGGGCGCGGGAGCCCGGGCAGGAGCACCTGGAAATCACGCGACCCGGGGGCGCACGCCTTCCCGGAGTCTGAGGCGGCTCCGCGGTTCTCTGCTGACTCGTCTTCGGCTCGGGGGCTCCCTCGAGCGCGGGGAAGTTCGGGCTGCGTGGGAAGCACCCAGGATACGGGGATTGCCGAGAAGTGGCCTTGAAGAGTTTCCATTTCCTCCTTCCTAAAATGCCCTGATCACCGAGGATGACTGGCTAGTGCATCCTGATAAAGAAGTCAGGGATTCCAGGTTCACTGTGCTCGAACCCATTTGGGTGTCTGATGCTCTGATTATCAGCTCCGCACGGCATCGACTTGTGATCTACGCTTTCACAGACAAATCTTCACTCTTTTAGTAGTCATTGAGTTAATGTAATTCCCATTTGTAAGCTTGTTAGTTTTGTTGGTTGAATATTACAACTTTCCCATTAATTAGAAAACTCCATTTTCCATCAAAACCAGAAAATTAGTGTGATGGAGATGCCAAACTGTAAACACCGACCCTCTGATAATGTAGTCACTTCTTTCCACCCTTCCCAAAAGCTCTCCCAGCCCCCAGGTTTTTAAATCTACTCTCCCATTGCTGCCATAGCGATCTTAGTAAAAAGCAAAATGTGTCACAGCTCTCCATAGCTCTTCAGAAAAAGTTCATGCTTCTTGAGGTGTCTGTCCTACAAGAGTCTCATGTCCTGGCCCACCTCTAACTCCCATTCCCCCCTTATCCCCACACAGATACATGCACCTTCTCTAAAGTCACCTACTCTGTCTCACTGTGACGCACACTCTTTTACCTTGATAATTTTATGTTGCTGCTCTATGCTCATAAGTTACTTACTCCAGGATTCCCATCCCACCTCCCCAGCCTCTTTCTAGATTTCGTGCTCTGACTCCTTGCTCCCCTAGTAACTTGGATACATTTTGTTGATTCTTCTTGTGAATATGCTATTGTATATGCTTGTCAGTACCCTCTCATCTTCCCTACAGGCTGCTTGTTCACCTCCACTTGCCCAGTGCCTAACACAATGCCTGGTCCGTAGTAGGAGTGCTACATATTTTATTGAGTGTTTTCTATACTCTGATGCATCCCTAACTAGATCTTTAGATCCGTATACATATAGATTTATTTGTACAAAATCCATATCGTTTATATAGGCAACTTCCTGTTAGACATCACCACCTGGCTAACCCACAGCTATGCACTCAACAAGCTCATAGCTGAGCTTCCTCAGCTTTTTATTTTCCCTTCAACCTGCTCTTCCTTCTCTATCCCTGCTCTACTTGATGAATGGGGCTGCCGTCTGTCCTGTTATCCCAGCCAGAAACTTGGTGGCTATTTTATTCTCTTGTTTCTCTCAATTTCTGCATTCACTAAGCCTTGACAATCTACCTCCTAAATTCCACTTAAATCTGCTCTTACCAACCCTACATCTGCTGTTTCTGGCCTCCAGCTTCTCTGGCCAATCACTGTAGCCACCCAGCCAGGTTTCTGCTTCAGTTTTGCTTTCTACCCATCCCAGTCCATTCAGTTTTCCGTCAAATTCTCTTTCCAAATGCAGATATGATCAAATTGCTCTTCTGCTGAAAACGTTCCCATGGCTTCCAGTTGGCTGCAGCCTCAGTGCTGAGCGTGGTCTACAAAGTGGCGTCAAGGTATCCGATCTTGTCTACCTCATGGCCTTTGTCCCCACCTTCAGGCACTTCGTGCTTCCTGGGATGCCCTTTGCTCACTCCATCTGCTCAGCGAGTCCAGTTTCTCTCTCAGGAGTTGGAGCAAGGCCTCCTTCCCCTGCCCTTGGGTTTCTCTGCTGTGACATCTGTGGCCCGTATTACTGGCTGCGCACAGGCCAGATTCTCCTCTAGTCCGTGTGCTCCTTTGGTGCAGAGACTGTGTCTTTAACCTTTGTGTTTCCAGAACTTTGGGCCTCTTGCGAGGGCTGTGCTCCTGACAGCTAGAGAAACTTGTTACAATGTGTGATTTCAGTAAGATCATAATTGGTTAGTTTGCATTTCCTGTAGCAAGCACACATCCCAAATACAGTCCTTTGATAAGTTAGGGGAGGGAGGTCTGCATGGGTTTTATTTCATTTTTTAAAAATTAAAAAAAAAATTAATTTTTATCTTGTGTTTTTTTTCCCTTTTTTTTTTTTTTTTTTTTTTTTTTTTTTTTTTTTTTTTTTGTTATTTTTTTGTTTTTGTCTTTTATTCTACATGGGTTTTAAAGCATGCACTTCTATGTATTCGGCAATCTGAAGTTTTAATCAACTGAGTCTTAACCACACTTTTTATTTTAAACATACATCTGTATATCCAAATTTGCCCAACCTGTGGGTTGGATGGTTGTCCCTTTAAAAATTTAGGTTGGGGTAGAGGGAGATATTAATTTCCTATGGCTGCTGTAACTATTTCGGGCCAACTTGGTGGCTTAAAGCATTAGACATGTATTCTTTCAGAGTTCTGGAGACCAGAAGTCTGACATCAGTGTCACCAGGCCAAAATCAAGGTATTGACAGGGCTGTGCTCCATTTGAAGGCTCGAGGGGAGAGTCCGTTCCCAGCCTCCTCCAGCTTCTGGTGGCCCCTGGCGTTCCTTGGCTTGTGGCCTCATGGCTCCCATCTCTGCCTCCGTGGGCACATGGCCTTCTCTCTGTCTGTCAGATCTCCCTCGGCCTCTCTCCTACAAGGACACTTGTGATGGCATTTAGGGCCCTCCAGGATGCTCTCTGCATCTCAAGATCTTCAATTTCATCTGCCAAGGCCCCTTTCCCATATAAGGTCATATTACAGGTTCTAGGGCTTAGGACCTGAGCTCTTGGGGCAATTGTTCAGCCCACTACAGTGAGGACAGTATTCCTGTATACATGTTAGGGGTGGGGGAAGGTCCTAGAAAAGTACACGCTACAGGAAGAAGAGGGAAAAACGAAAAGGAGGAAGGAAATGAATCGAGGTGTTGCCCAAAGGAGAGAGAGGGAGAAAGTGGGAAAGTGAGGAAGGTGGCGCACCAGACTTCTGTTAAGGGGTTTATGACAACCTCCTTCATTACAAATGCCACGTCCAAGGCTCAATTTAGGCCCAGAACCGGAGTGACAGGCCACTGGGTCATGGCTGAAGTTGGGTAGTGGTTTAGTTTGCCAAAGGGCTGCTGATGCAAAGTACCAGAAATCTTCTGGCTTTTATTAAAGGGGATTTATTTGGGTAAAAGCTTACAATTCCAAGGCTATGAAAAGTCCAAACCAAGGTGTAACCGTTGGGGAATTTGATGTAATTATGAATTCCAAAAATATAATTGGATCATGCCTGTAATCTAATCTGTTAATCTGGGCATGATTGAATTATGCTTAGGGCGTTGACTGGGCCATGTCAGTCAGTAGGGAGTTGAGCCCCACCCCCTGGTGGGTGGGGAATTGAATATAAAAGGCAAGGCAAAGAACAGAGTT
>JAQZBX010036240.1:0-24255 GCA_029593785.1 Cabassous unicinctus
TCCAGGGGGTGTCCATTTATGGGAACTTGATCATTTGGAAACTAATGCCTATTTGTACATAAGCATGATCATCCCGAGATAACCTGTCTGCAGGCAGTCTCATTTTGGCTTGCAGGGGTTCTTAACCAGGGGTACAAAGACCCCCAAAGTGTCCATGGAAAGATTTCAGGGGGTCTGTCTGTGAACTTGAAAATTAAAAAACAAACAAACATTATTCTTGTTGGAATGTGTTGGGTGGGTGTGATATATTTATTAAATAATGCACAGTATACTGTGGACTTAGTAAGAGGTCCATGGTTTTCACCTGACTGACAAAGGGGTCCATAGAACAAAAAAGGTTAAGAACCCCGAGTAAAGCCTTGGTGTTCTTTTGAAAAGATCTTTAAGTTACACAAATATGAAATTATCCCATAAAGGCAAAGTCAGAGTTACTTGAACGGCGACTATGTGTTCACTCCCTCAGACTCACTTGAGAATAGTTGCTAAGATTTTAATTCCCAGGTTCCATCCCAGACGTTCCTAATTAGAATTACTAGGTAAGATCTAGGCCTCAGAGCTGTTCATAACAACCTTAGGTGATTCTTTTATATGCAATGCTATTTGAGGACAAAGAAGTATGGTATCTCCTGGGACACCTGCATAGTGATACTTTCTGTTAGGCGCTTTCCTTTGGTCAGGCTCCAAAGTGCAGTTCAGGATTACAACCTATTTGCTCACACACAAATACCCGGTTTTATAAAGCAGGCATGGCCTGACTTGTGTGGAATGCCCGTATTTGGTCACAAACTCCGCTAAGTACTCTATAATCATTATTGTTTTTTAATTCTCACCACAACCAGTGAGGAGGGTATTTCTTAAAAAGATAAGAACAGAGGTTCAGAGAGGTTGAGTGACTCATCTAAAATCACATGTAGAAAGCAACAAAACCAGATTTAAAATTAAGATCATTTAACTCTAAAGTCTGTAAGCTAAGAAGGAGAGGAGGGGAAATATTCAAAAGCTTACTGGGTTCCATGTAATAATTTCCTCATTTTTTGTTACTCCCCCCTCCCCACTGAGTTATTGGACTAGGTGTCAGAAAACCTCCCTATTGAACTGAATTCTGCCTTCCTAGAACATTTACCCTGTGTCCTGAAACTTAACTTCCAGAGTTACATGGGGAAAAAATAGAATCTCTGATCTACAGAAATGACTTAAAAGCAAAACATTCTAACTCTTCCTACCTTCATCCCAAAGGAGGGGGAGGAGAAAGCCTTATTAATGATTTTCTGTTAAATACAATTAAAATACATTTTAATTTCTTTGATTTACAGTTGTGTTTGTAGGATTTTATAAACTATGGACCTCAGCATTTAAAGTCAAAAGAAGGTCAGGCAATTCATCTCAACCAAACATGAAGTGAATGAAAATCCTGGAAAAAATACTGATATTTTTCAGGCTTCTCTAAATAATCATATTTCAGTCTCATGACAGAGTAGTCATAAAACACAACAGCATAAAAATGAAATATGGACTTATTTTGTCTTCTTTTTAGATTTGGCCATGATCTTCAGTAAAGAAAACAGTTTTTGGTAAACTGTATTTCATTTCAGCAGCATGCATTTAAATATATCAGCTTGGAGATCAAATCCAGATATGTATGTGTCCTTAAATAGGTTAGCCTCACAAATATGTGAATAAAGCAGCAAAACATAAAAATTAACCCTTAAAATCAAAGGATTCAGAGAAAATACCTCTCAAATTCGTGATGGTATTCACAGGAGCAGCTACATATGTTCTATAGTAAAGATAAATGATAGAAATTTTAGGAAGTCTTTAACTTATGAGCTAATATTTTTATAAAGAATAAATTAATGCCTACTTGTGTAAAGAGAAATGTGTAAGTTTCTTTCCCTTCTTGTCCCTATATTCCTCCTTCCTAATCATGGTTCATGGTTTATAGTGTCTTATCGCCTCTCTATAAACATAAATCAATAGTTGAAAGAAAGAGTTTAGTAGAGTCTTTTTTAAAAAAATAAAAAAAAAATGGTATCACTGAACCTTCTCTACTTAATTATTTCAATGTATACATTTTCAAAGATAAGAGTAAAACAATACCCTAGTCTAGAAGCAAAGAAGGGCAAAGTCATCAGCAGGTGGCATTATAGGCCATTTGTATATGGCCACTTAAGATTTATGAGCTTATCAACTTATGCTCAGTTTGGGAATGCAGCATTTTCATAATATCAGTCATGTCAGTACCACAGATTTAATCTTCCAGTGTCACCTTAAGCAAAGTTATGCTGTGGTAATAATAAATGACTCTAATATCCCAGGGGATTCCGGCCACAAAAGTATGTTCTCATTCACATTATACATCCACAGGAGTGGGTAGCTTGGTGGCTGCTGTCTGCCAAGAATCCCTGCATTCTCCCCTTTGAGCTGCAGAGGAATGGAATAGTACCTGTCTGGGACACTGCTGGTATTGCAGCAGAGGGGAATTAAGAAAACTGAAGCTTCTGTTGAAAAGTAGCATCCATCTCTTCTGCTCACATTTCATTGCCCAAAGTAAATCCTTTGGCCATGCTTGACACTGGTGGGGCTGGGGTGTGTGTAGTGAGTTAAACAGTGCCCCTCTAAAAGTCATGTCTATGCAGAACCTCAAATGTGATCTTACTTGGAAATAGGATCTTTGCAGCTGTATTTAAGATAAAGTTTGAGATGAGATCATCCTGGATTAAGGTGGAGACTAAATCCAATGAAATTGTCCTTACAAGAGAAAAGGACACACAGAGAGACACAGAGAAGGCCCTGTGAAGGTGGAGACAGACTGGTGTGATGCAGCTTGAGTCAAAGAATGCCAAAGTACTGCTAACGTAGAGTTGTTGACTGTGCAGTAATCAATATGGCTGGTGGTTCTTGTTTATGGCTGTGCTTTGGAAAAACCATGTCGTGTTAGTTGTGTGGCTAACCTGGAGGCTGAGAGCCCCTCTGCCCTCCCCCCTTGGCCCTCTGCTTCCTGCTGTGATCCCTGTAAGGATGTGTCTCCATAGCTCTTGCACCAACAACCAAGCCACAGTAGACGGCAAGGCTGTTGACCCTAGCAACAGACCAGTATGTTGGAGACTAAATAAACCCAGGCTGGGTGTGGCCCCAAATTGGTTACATAGTCGGCCTTTGCTGGTTAGCTATGATTCTGAATAATAGAATAAAATTAGATGAAAAACTTACCTTTCATTCTCTTCCCAGGAGTCCCACAAAGAAATTAAGTTCCTACCTGTTATTTTATATCTGAGAACTGATTTTCAGAATCAAGACGTTTAATTTGCACAGAGGGAGACAAAAGTATACCACAACATGGCCACCTTTAAGCATTCGAGAAACTCAACCTTTCTGGGACAGAGTTCTCAGGGGTCAGTGGTAAACTGAAGGGGTGGGTGGTAAATTCTGGATGATTTGCAGGTCACTAACCGCCTGGCAGCCTATAAGGGGTCCAAATTCTGGGCCACCTGTTAGAGGTGGCTACAATGGAACATCCTCGACCAAATGAGGAGAAAACGTCAGCCCTGCCTCACCGACTCGGTAGCTGGGCCCCACGCTGGCGTGTTCTAGATGGCAGCACTGCCTCCCGGGTGCAGGCCCATGGCGCTCCTTCCTAAGAATGGAAAGGGAGGACTTCTTGTCTGGTTTTTCCATACCCTTAGATGGTTTTCGGTTTTGTCTTTGGGGTAGAGGGTTCCGATTACTCTGCCTTGCCATCCTTAGAGCTGTAATAATTTCATGTACCTCCAAGTTTCCCATTCCATGAAATGTCTCTTTTTCACAGCCGCACCCTATTCTTGACTTTCAAGTGTGCTTTTCCAGAACCAAGTTTGGAGGTACCAGTCAACAATGAAATTTGAAATCCTCCACACAAGTGGCCTTGCTGAGTTTTTTTTTTTTTTCTTTTTTGGATTGGAAGAGGACCTTATCATTAGAGAGCTTTTCATATCCAAATTAACAAAAGGGTAGCTGGGTCCTCTACAACTTATTCTTGGGGCCCCAGAATGTAAATAACACCAAGAAGCATGTATGAAGCATTCAACTTGTAATATAGATGTTGACCTTTGCCCTAGAACAAGGAGATTGGGCTGCCTCCAAGTGCTGAACTGTCTAGAAGGATGTTAGGATAGCAATTTTCTTTAATATGCTACTACTTTGTGGAATAAGAAATCTCTTGTGCATTTATTACTTTATTACTGGTATGGTTATTTTGTTCCTGGAACAAGGCGTATTCTGCTAGTTGTTTCTTACTTTAAAAAAAAGAAGAAGAATACTGAGGATTGTTGTAAACCACTGGAAGCTGAAAAGAGGCAAGGCAAGATTTTTCTCTTGAGTCTCCAGGGGAATCATAGTTTTCTGACCCTTGATTTCAGACTTCTATACTTCCTGTACTATGAGAGATTAAGTTTCTGTTGTTTTAAGACACCAAGTTTGTGCTAATCTGTTACAGCAGAATGATATAATTTTTTTTCCAGATCTGAAAATAATTTCTCTTTATATCCCTGCATTGTCCTCATATTGTTTTTTCTTTTACAAAATAAAACGCCATTCTTCCTTTACTAAGTAGCCTTGCCTTTCACACAAAAACTAACAGAAGCTGTTTTAAAATATCCAGGTAGAATTCAAAGGTCCTCTTTACTTTTGATCATTAAAAAAAAGAAGCAAGCAGTTCAAGAAGGATGATTTTCTGTGCTCTGATAACTATTTCACTCTCATTATTTTATCTCTTTTTTCTTTGTGGACTCATGTTACATGAGGAATTAATTCTTTATAAGTGTTTTTGATTATTTGGGTACCATTAGCTAAGTCTGGGTCAACTCTGGGGTGTTTTCTATATATCCATGTTCCTCTGAGGCTCTAACACACAACTGATATTCAGCCAGCTCCATGGAATAGTGCCATTCTTTTCCCATGTCACTGAACAAACAAAATCAGATACTAGGTAACATTTTTTTGAACCACTGGATAGTTGAATGTGGATTTAAGTGTTCTTTAAATTCATGTTCTTGTTTGTGGTTGTAACAGAATTGGTGGTATTTTATGTGTAAATGATTAATTATAATGTTTCAAAGCAACTGCAAAAATTGCATCCATAATTTTGAAAATTTATTTATCAATCATTCATTCTTAAGGTATTTATTGAAGACCTACTATGTGCAAAGCATTATGCTAAGGTGCTAGAATTACAGGGGGGGAGGGGACACAAAATTACATGGTCTTTGCCCTCTTGGATTTCAGGTCCAGTTTGGAGAGGCAGACATTAAATAACAGTGGTCTGGGAAATTTTGAAAATAATAATCATGTATTTTCTTTACTGTGCTTGTGGTCTTTCTCCTTGCCATTGGATCAGAGGATTCATTTTTCTTAGAATTATAACAGAAAAATGCAAATAGAAAGAACAGTGAATACTCAGCTTTTGGAGTTCTGGCTCTGTTTAGCATGCAGAAAGCCACAGAAAACTTAGTTCCCATTCTAATAATGGGGAAAAGCCAGTTAACTTAAAAAAAACATAGCCTCTTAAGTCTGTCAGAGTGCTGTGTTCACAAGGCAACCAGTTGAATGGAATTATAAAAGTGAAAAGCTCCTATGAAGAGAGACAGGACATACTTTGCTAAAGTATGAGAAGAAGATGTGATAAACATAAAAGTGGGTAAGAAGAAACAGCTGAAACTTTAATGGATTATTAAAGTCCAAGTGTAGAGTAGCACGTCTTTTTAAATAATTGAGAATCTCAGACATAAAGGGACCAAACACTCACTTGCAAGTGCTTTCCCACATGCCTTTATAAGCTGATCAAAATAAAGTTTGGGAGCAAGTAGAAGACAGGAGAAAGCCATTCTTAGTGGTGCACAAGTATGACACTTTGCCTATTTCTTCAGACTGTCCTTTCAGAAGAATAAAAAGTCTACAGCTGTGGTAGAGTGGAGCAGGAAACCCTCCCATTCCTAAGGTTCAAGCAAGAATTAATTGACCCCCACAGGAGAATGGTTAATGAATCATATAGTCCCCCAGGACCCAGGCAAAATACTTGGCTGCCATAGGGCAAAAGGCAGAACTTTAAGAAAGCCCAACCACCAAGGCCCAGGAACAGGGGCATGTCCAGAAGTGAGATTTGATGAGGAAAACTGAAAACCACCCACTGCACATACTATAAGCCATGCATCAAGTAGCATGCCAAAAAGTCTGCCCCTGGGAGGAGTTAAGAGCTTGAAAAGAGATCCCCTTATTTTCGTCTTTTAGGTGAAGTAGAAGCAGGAACACGGAGAGAAATCACCTGGCATCCCAGGCCCCAAAGTAAGCACAAGTTATCAATAGTCCACTGATATTGAAATTTGAAGTCGATGATGCACAGAATTCAACTACAGCTACAACAAAATCAACCAAAGGTTTAAGTCTCTGGTACATATATTTATCAAGTATAGTGCTAATTACAGGTTCGAGTAAAAGGGGCAGAAGAGCCAGGTATAGAGAACCTTTAAATGAGTCTAATTCTATTACACTGCGGAGCATAAATTCCAAAGTAAGGCCCACAGACAGGGTGCCAAATTTCTGAGCAGTCTGCCCTGCTTATAGTTTCTGAATGTTGTGCCAGCTGAGCCCTGAATTTCAGCAGAGGTGTGACACCTACTCTCTAGCTTGTTGGACTCACTCAGGACAACTAACAAGGAGATGATGATGGATAACACCCATCCCAAGGAACAGAGAATGTCTGCAACTGCAAGTGAGATTCAGTAGTTCCACTTAACTGCCCCATGGGATCTAAGCTCTCTCTCAGTTAGAAGCAGAGTGGGCATTACCATCCCAAAATCCTCAAGCTTGGGGAATGAACATAGACTAAAGTAGACTTATTATTATTCTACTATAGACTTATTATTACTCTAGCAATGCAAGAACTCTTATCATTGATATAAAGGCAGTGGCCACCAGAGGTTCTGAAGGTTGGGAGAGGGAAGAATAGGTATAATATTGGGATATTTTGGGGACATTGGATTTGTCCTGCATGACATTGCAGTGACGGGTACAGGCCATTGTATATTTTGTCATAACCTATAAAATTACGCAGGACAGAGTGTAAACTATAAAGTAAAGTGTAATCCATAGTTAGTAGCAATGCTTCAATACGTGTTCATCAATTGTAACAAATGTACCACACTAATGAGGAATGTTGTTGATGTGGGAAAGTGTGGGAGGGAGAGAGAGGGGGGCATATGGGAATCCCTTATATTTTCTATGTAACATTTATGTAATTTAAATCTTCTTTGAAAACAAAAAAATAAAAGAAACAAAAACAAACCAAAACCCAACACAACCCCTATTTACATACATACAATCCCCCTGCCCCACAACTAATAGCCCAGAAGAAAAGTTATGCCCATTTTCAGGCATAAATACTATTTTCCTTACTTTCTTCCTTTGTATACACATTCAATTATAAATTAAATTTAATTAAAATAAAAAATACACGAACACATGAATAAACAAGCCAAATTTGAGAGAGAACAAAACCAGCAGAGCTTACCCAGTAATAGTCAAGATGTTTGGAACTACCAGGGAATGACTTTAAAATAACTGTGATTGATCTGTTAAAGTATTTCTTAGAGAAAGTGGTCAGCAAAAATGAGTAGAGATGGAGAATTTTAGCAGAGAGGTAAAGCCAAAAAATAGACAAATAGAAATATTAAAAATAAAATGTGATATTTGAAATGAAGTGTGGGCTTTCAACAAACTGGGCAGAACTGAAGAATCTGTGAATCTGGTTGGAAGTAACCCAAACAGAAATGCAAAGAGAAAAAGGAGTGGGCAAAATGAAAAAGAGAAACAAAAACAAAAATAGAACAGGGAATCAAAAAGTTGTGGGACAATATCAAATGGTTCAACACCCAAGTTATTGTGGTCTCAAAAGGAGACAAAGAGAAGGAATAAAGCAGGGGAATATTTGAAGAGATGATAACTGGTAAATTTCCAAAATCAGTGAATGATAACAAAGCACAGATCCAAGGGTCTCAGAGGGAAAAATGCAGTTCCTAGAAGTCTCAGCAGGACCAAAAGAATTTTAAAAGTACTTTAGATTCATGATACTCCGCTAAAATCAACAACAAAGAGAAAAATTTTAAGGCCATCTGAAGACAAATAAACATCACATATGAGAGAACAGACAGGACAAAGTTAAAATTACAATAGACCTCTAAAACCTATGGAAGCCAAAAAACAATAGATTGCCATTTTTTAAAGTACTGAAAAAGAAAATTAAGAATTCTTTACCCAAAGAAAAATATTTTTTTAAAAGTGAAGGTGAAATGAATGCTTAAAAAAAAAAAAAAAAAAAAAAAAAAAAAAAAAAAAAAAAAAAAAAAACAAGAGGGTTCTTTGACAGCAGATCTGCATTATAAGAAATGTTAAATTCATTTCTTTAGGTTAAAGGAGTATAATGGATATTTGAAACTATACAAAGAAATGAAGATGAAGAATGTCAGAGATGGTAAATATTGGATAAATAAAAATACATTTTCTTATGTATAAATGTTGTAAACAACAATTGACTGACTAAAGTAAAAATAGTAACAATGTATTGTAGACTTTATTACACATGTAGAAATAAAACATTTAACAAAAACTAGCACAAAGGATGAAAAGAAATGAATAGAAATATACTTTGTAATGTTCTTACACCATTCCTACTATTTGAAGGTAGACTGTAATGAATTAAATGTTTATTTTATGTACCCTAGACCAGTCTTTACAAAAAAATCATTACCAAGTAAGCCAAAAGAGGAGATAAAATAAAGTAATAAAAAATGCCCAACTAATCCCCCAAAATAGAGGGAAAATTGAGGAAAAAGTACCAAACTCTTGATTGGGTAAATAGAAATCGGAGAGCAAGATGGTAGATTTGAATCCAATCATGTCAATTGCATTGAACTTACATGTGACTGGTTATCTAAGGACCTGTGGCTACAGAGTGCCTTCTGCCCTTCAGCACAGCATGACAGATGAAGGTTGCAATGTCACATGGAATAAAAAGTGATTACTGTTCCAAAAGTGATGGCACATTAAAGTCACCTGAATAGTGAAACAATTTCAATATTTGTGTGTGAGTAAATAAATCACAGATTTTACACGAAGAGGCAAACTAAAAATGAATTTGAACTCAAACATCATTTTATTGATATATCTGTCACAATCACATTAGGTATTTTGTTATGCAGAACCTCTGCATAGAGGGAAGTGGTTCTGCTGGTGTGTTTGTTGGTCATTTAAATCTGCTCTTTTAATATTTTAAAAAGTAGAAGTCAATTTTTTCTAGGTAATATGTGGGTTCCAACCTCTTTTTCTCCTTCTGCTCTGACTAAACACTGGGGTATAAAAGTGGCAAGGGAATATTTTTTTTTGAAATGGCAAACTCTAGTTTTTAGGATCAAATGTCCAAACATAGGCTGCCACTAAATATGAGTCTTTCCAGATCCACAAAAGAATATCCTTAGCCAATAGAGAAGACTGAGAAGTAGGAGGGCCAATGAAAAAAATCAGATATTTTTATTCTAACATTAATATTTAAAGAAAACATAAACTTCTATTATGGATTTTGCTCAAAGCAATTTAGAATGGAGACCTTTCTTCTGGTGTAGTAAAAAAGCCATCCAGTAATTAATTTTAGTCTCTGTGTCACAAAAGGAGATTATTTAAAGAGCCAAAAAAGAATAAATTCATTGGAAAGGTCTCAACTTAGCTCTTTTCTTATGGTTTAACTAACCTGATAATAAGAGTTTCAAGGTCAGAATCATCCTTCTGTCTACCTAACCTCTTCAGGTGCTTTATGTACCGTGTTTATTACCATTATCTTAAGGGTGTGTTTTTCTATTAACCTTAATAAAGAAGATTTCCTAATTCCTTATTACTTAAAGGGATGTTCTGATACATTTCTGTCTTACTTTGCCAAAGGTTGCTAATGCAAAAATATCAGTAATGGTTCGACTTTAAAGAGAATTTATTTGGAATAAAAGTTCTGAGACTACAAAAATGTCCAAATCAAGGCATCATTAGAGATGCTTTCTCATCAAAGGTCAGCTGCTAGCAGATCCTGGAGTCCTGTCATGTGACAAGGCAAGATGGCAGTTTGCCAGTCTTTCTCTACTTTCTCCTTGAGCAGAGCTCCCTTTCTCTGTCTCTCTTCTTTCTCTCTATGTGTTCTCAATTTATATTCTATGACCCAGCAAAAGGGCAGAGTCCCAACCTGGATCACACTTCATCGATGTAGTCCAATCAAAATCCCTAAAGTGATCACATTAAAAGTGATCTATTCAAAGAGTCCCTTAATTGAATCTATGCAATCAAAGGGCCACACACCAACAAGAATGGATTAGTTCAAGAACATAATCTTTTCTAGGATTCACAAAATTCAAACTGTCAAAATTATCAAATATTGTTTACTTAGCATAACATTTTTAGAATATATTTTTGGCAGTTATTCAAAATACAGAATTGTGGAAAAAGCAAACCACTTACTGATGGAGCATTTTAATGACTCAGGTTTTGAGATATACATAGCTGGAAGATTATCTTTTCCATTCTGAAGGAGAATGTTCTGTAATCTCTGTTGTTAGATGGTGAAGTGAGTGAATAAAAACGTAGAATTTGGGTCATGCAGAATGTCTTAGTTTGCCACAGGACTGCTGATACAAAGTGCCAGAAATGGGTTGGCTTTTCTAACAGGAAATTTATTAGAAGTAAAAGTATACAGTTCCAAGGCTGTGAAATGTCCAAATCAAAACACATCAGCAGAGATGTTTTCTCACCAAAGGTTGTCTGCTAGCAGATCCTGTAATCCTACCATGTGGTGAGGCAAGATAGCAGGTAATCTCTGCTGAGGTCTCTGCCTTCCCCTCCAGAATCTACCATCTCCTGGAGCTTAGCTGTGGGCAACCAGGCATAGGGCTTGTCTATTTCCAGGTCTCCTCTCTCAGTCTTTCGGGGCTTCTCTGCCTTTCTGCAATTGTAGGTGAACCTGGAGTCCTCTCTTACATGGTGGGATTAAAAATGGTGGCTTCCTTTCTCTCTGTATCTCTCTTTCTCTGTGTCTCTACTTATATCAGACCCAGCAGAAGACAGTCGAATCAAAATCCTTAAAGTGATCTAATTGAAAGTGATCTAATCATAGAGACCCTTAATCGAAACTATGCAATCAAAGGTCCCCACACCAACAGGAATGGATTAGTTCAATAACATAATCCTTTCTGGGATTCACAAAATTAAAACTGTCATGCAGAAAAACAATCAAACTTTAGCTCTGTCATTTATTGCCACCTAGGAAAAATTACTTAAATCGTTTGAGTCTCAGCAACTTGTTACCCCTTTTTCAAAATGGATAATAATAGCTCTTCAAGAAAGTTGTTCTGCTCCTATAGCCTGTAGAGTTATGTGAGAGAGAGTGTCAACTACAATGTGAACTATGGTCCATGCTCAATGGCAGTGCCCCAGGAAGCGTTTATCAATTGCAATGAATGTGCCACACTAATGAAGGTTGTTGTTTATGTGGGAGGGTGTGGGAGGTGTGGGGAGTGGGGCATATGGGAATCCTTATTTTTTGTGTGTAACATTTGTGTAATCTAAGTATCTTTAAAAAGTAAAAATATTTATTTTAAAAAAAGAAAGTTGTTCTGGAGACATGGAAATCATCACACAGTGTATAAAATTAGCTGACATATGTAATGTTTACTATGGGAAAGACCCTGTCCTAAGGATATTATATATATCATATCACTAAATCATCACAGCAACTTATGAGGTACGTAGCATTTTAATTTCAGATGAAGAAATAGACAAGGAAACAGAGGCTCAGAATTGTTAACTCTTACACACTCTCATAGCTAGTATCTGGCAAACTGTGACCTGAACAATAAAGCCTGTGATTTTAATTACCATTTTTCTTTTTAGCTTATAAATCTATTATATTTATAAATATCTGATACATTTATGATGCATTTATCTTTTGAAGTGATGATATTATACCTCTAAATTATTAATTACACAAGAAATCCAGGAATAGATGAGAAAATAATGAAGAGTGGTTAAAATAATTCGGTAGAAAGAACGTAGGGAAAATGAAAGACAAAAATGAAAGAGAAAACATTACATTTATTTGTTGTTTTGGATAATACTTCCCAAATCATCTTATTTTCTGTTATGTAATTGACATTCTTGAATCTTTAAGAATATCTTTTTGGTTGTAATTTTTCTCTTATATAGGACATTTAGACATAAAACCTGCAAGCAGTTTCAGGTACACCTCCCAGAAGGTGAATCTGTTTCAGACTAGACAGGAAGTAGAAACAAAGTGATATGTTGGCCTCAGAATGATTTATGTGCATCCTGCTTATCCAATTATGTTTCTCACTGAAATCACTGGAACAATATCTTATGTGTTCTTTTATTTTAAGGTATCATTCTCTTGAAAACTGTCTCTAACTCTGTTGTCAGAATTTTCTTTCAAAAACTCCAGTTCTACTGTTTACAGAATAAAATATAAATCCTTAGCTTGCCATCTAATCTCCTCAATGGTTTGGACCTCTACCCACCTGCCCAGCCTTTTCCCTACCTCTTCCTCCTTGCCTCCTTCTACTGCTCTCTTCTTGTGTACACACTCCAGTTATGTTGAGCTACTAATACTTCCTTGGACATGTCTCTTTTTTTTTTTTCTGGAACTTTTTCTTTCTTTTCCTAGCTTAAGCTTTCATATTCTTTCATGCTTCATCTCAAATACCCTCTCCTAAATATCTGCTCTGACCTTCTTTTATTTGCATGGGTCCCTCTATTTGTACAAAGCATGCTTTCACATATCAATCAAAATATATAGCTCCCTGTAATGTAATTGATTCCCCCACTAGATTATAAAGGACAGGTCTATATATTTTTTCATTTCCCATATTTATATCTAGCCCAATTCTTGGCAAATGGAGAGTTTCCAATGATTGTTTAATGAATAAATTTCAAATAAATCTCCAAATGACCTCATTTCCTAACTCCTTTCAATTGCCTGGTTTGAGATTGCTAGGAGTGATAATAATAAGAAAATGCTTCCTTAAGTTAAGCACTAAAGAATGAGGAGGATTGGAAATAGAAAAAGAAGTAGAAGACTTCAGGTACAGGTGGAAAGTATGTGCAAAGCCATGAAGCTGAGCTATCATAGATTCTGGGAGAAGAGAGTGTATTGATATAAATAAGTGGAAGATTTCGGTTAGCTAATAGTAGGTGATGCAGTTGGATAAATAAGTGGGGTTATTTTAGTACATGTTATGTACACTAAGATATAGAAGTTTAAATATTGTCCTCAGGACATTTAGGGTTTGCTAAATCATTCAGCATAGGAGAGTAAACTGATAAGAGTACTCTTCCTGCATATGCAGGGTACATTACAGGAGAAGGCCTAGAACACAGGAGCTTATCATGGAAGAGATGAAGATGAAATATTTCAAAGCTCGAAACAGAAGAAAAATAAGAGCTTACAACTACTTGGGTATTTATGATGACTAAACACTTTATTGGGATTGTCTTATCATTTTTACATAATGGCACTCCGACTCAATCATTATTATTATCCCCAACCTGCACAGGTGAAAATAATGACCAAGAGAGATTAAGTAACATGAACCACTGTCCAACACCAAAAAGAGACTGAGTATGAATTTGAATCCAGTAATCTGACTCTGGACCACCACTCATCTGCCATGTATTATAGAAATGGATGACCTCTGAATATTTAAGAGATGAAGGACCCTCTACCAATACTGATTCTGTGAGTGTGGGAAATACTATATTTCTACTGGTAGAGTAACTTCCTTTGAGGAGCTTTGAGCAGGTCATCTTCATTTCAGTTGTGTCCTCATAACTTTTTGGCAGAGGCCTATTCTTAACTCCCTTGAGGTCCATTAAGCCTCTGCTGGGGTGAGTAGGATTATGGAGATAGACATGTTGTCAGTGAAATCATACAGGAAAGGAACCTGCTCAGCTTAATGTAGCTCAGCATTTGTAGTTGCACTGATGTGGAACTAGAAGATTTGTAATTTCTTTGGCAGCTAACAGAGATGGTATATATACCTCAGATCATCAGTTCTAGCAATTTCCTCTCAGTGAGATGATATATTTAAAATCCAATAAACTGGTGTTATAAAATGTGTCAAGGCTGACCCTTTTGGCTTAACATTCTAGTAGATAAAATTTTGCAGGTTAAAAATGCATTTAGGAGCCTCATATTCAATCATCTTATTTTTGCTTAAGATCCATCTATTACGTCAGTCGGTTCTGGAGGGAACAAATACCTGGGTGATTATTTAGGTTATATGCTTGGCACCATCCTTGGGGCTTTGGATACATTATTTCATATAATGCTCACAACAATCATATGGGTCAGATATTGTCACCTCCATTTTGCAGTGATTGAAACTCCCAGGGACTGGATATTGGTTCTACCAATGCCATTAGGGTGAAAATGGAAGAATTTGGACTCTTTTGGGAGATCAGGTCTATGTGGATTCAAATTGTTCTATCTTGTGTCAAATATTTAAAGCAACCATTTCTCTCTCTCTCTTTCTCCTAACCTTTCTCAAACACATGCATGCACACACATTTATCTACTTACTTATTTTTGGTAGTGCTTGCAGCACTATACATTCTCTCTACAAATACTCTCTCTATATTTTTTTCACATTCCTTTTCAGACTTCAGTATTTTTCCATAGAATCTAGATCTTCTCTCTGTTCCACAGTGATTCCTTTTTATCCTATTAGAACTATGTTGCTTAATTTTGCTCTTAGTTATTCACAGTTGCTTTCAATGTTCCATAATAGTCCCTATACTAATTTCTCAACTTAGCATTTTATCCAAGGTTTATATGCCAAGAAATCAAAGGAAAAGAACAAAGTGAGCCAAAAGGAAATTACACAATCCTGTTGAGAGAATCAGAACAAGCAGAAGCTTTCTATCTTAGAACTTTCCCCCAGAAATCATGGCAAAAGGAAAAATGCATCAAGAAGCACAATAAAATTATTTTGGGGACCATAAAGAAAGGCAAGGAAATGGCAGATTTAAATGGTGTTTATCTGCAAATGAAATTGAGTTAAGTACTGCTGAGTTTGAAAATAGATTTCTGGCCTTTACTTTCAAAAAAAGAGGAATACATTATGGAAAACATTATGATTGTCCACAATAAATATTTCCCCTCTCTTAGCATGATGATGTTTTAAATGTCATCAGTAAAAATATGAGCAAAAGAATGCTTGCAAAATTGCCTACTGAACCAAGGATAAAATAACGAAATTTGATAAAGCAAATAAAGAATATTTTAGGGGCATATTTTCCTTAGTATTTTTATAGAATGCAAGGATCTCTTAATATGAATTTTCTACAGAATAAAATATTTGTCATGTAATATAAATGATTAATTATAAATTTCAAGCATGAGCTTTTAGGCTTTTAGGATATTGCCTCAACTATTCTTCTAAAGTGACCTCAAAGAAAAAATGTTTAGTGGCTTTGGAGCATGCTGGAAAAATACCAGGTAAATTTGGTTTGAACAATTACAGATCATTGGTGGTAGGAGTGGTGGTGGTTCTGTGTATATTTCCAACTTAGAGTTTTTAAATATGAAATGATTTTTATACTTACCACAAAATATTCTGTCCTTAGAAATATTCATGTTTGTTCTTTGAATAAACTTTTATTTGCCTGAATTTTAGCACATGAGTGTAGCAATTATATGCAGTGCCTGGTATATAATTGGTGACAAATGAATAGTGTTAAAGTGGATTAATGAATAAATTCTAATTAGCAAATGTTTATTATTTAAGTCACAGGGAAAGTGGAGAGGATAAATGAGCGAGGGGAGAGATTTCAGAGTATGAGCAAATTTGAAAGTACTTTGTTTCTAAAGTTCAGCAAGTTTGCATGACATAGACTTAAACAGTTCCTCTTAGATAATTCATAGAGAGATTTAATTAGTCCCAGAGTAAACATCTAGTTTCAAAACGGTATTGGATTATGAATTTCATCCCAGAGGTAAGAGGCAGAGAGTGTCTTTGAAATATCTTCTTTATTCCCCAGAAGGATTCCTAATAAAAATGAGCTGATTCTGACAGGGTTTTCCTCTCCATTGTATAGTTTGTGAAGTAGCCTACTATTCAGTTGGAATAGTTGGCTTTACTTGGACTTTTATTCTATTCACCATTGACAACCTTTGAATCACAACCATTTCAGCTCTAGATTCTTCCCAGTTATAATTTTTCATTCATCCTGCTCAGAATAAAAATGCCTTATATGAATTTATGCCCTTACCTGAGCTTTGAGAAATGACTCCAAGTTTCAGGATATTTGACTCATTACAGAACTCAAGACTTGGGTCACTGTAACTTGTGCTAGAAAGAGTTATTAAGAATGGAAGGATATATCTGCCCAAAATATATAATTCTCTAACTCATAAAATTCAACTTGTCTAGAGGAAGAAGATTGGACATACCTCTTGAAGATTATGGATAGTGGCTTTGCTAATGGTGGGGATGTCTGCAGAATTAATTGCTTCTAGGATTCTTTCATTAAACTGTTTCAGTAGAGCAGAGACTGTGTCTAGTTTTGCTCATCATTATATTCTCTGTGCCTGGCACAGAGTGGGTGCTGAACAATACTTTTGAATCAAATAATTTTGTTAATGTAGGACCTACTAGGTGGCAAGCTATTAATTGATGATATGGAGATGAATTATCTAGTCCTTGTTCTCAGTTTAATGGAGGGAATAGATGGAGGGAATATGATTATTGTTTAAGAAGCCAAATCTACCAGTACTGATAAACATTCAGGTGCTAAAACAACAAAGAAAGATCACTTAATTCAGATAAATAAAATGGGAGAGATCAAAGGTTCCCACAGAAGATGGTGCTAAAGTTAACTCTGGAAGGATGTCTAAAAAGTAGCCACATACAAAAGGAAAACTGATTATTCTTGACAGAAGAAATATACAAATGTGGAGTAGAATGTCACAATTTATGCCTGAGAATAACATGCTGAGAAGCAACTCTTTTCTACTTTTTCTATTCTTCTCTTTTTGTCTTCTCTTTTTCCCCTCTATTTTATCCTTAGTGCCCAAACTACCAATTCCACTATAAATTACCCCCAAATAGAAATCCAATTACTGTACAAGCAATATTTACAAATGTCCTCTCATGTTATTATGAAGGTAAAGATTTTCATCCAAAAAAAAAGTATAAAAACCGAGGTCTTTTTTCTCCAGTTTGTTTCATAAAATTGGAAACAGCTGTTGGAATATTAACTTTCTCTTGGTTAGTTTTGGTATTGTTGTCTTTGCTTTCATATTAGTGGGATTTCCTGGATTTCTTTAAAGGAGTATATGAAACTAAATTTTCACCCAGACACATGGTTGGAGAGTAGGTAATTAGAGTTAGTTTTTCCATGCGTGGGTACTTGATTTACTTTCATAATCCCTTAATTCATTTATTAAAATTACTGAGGAAATTGGATTCCTTGTAAGTCAGAGTGAAGTCACCTAGTCTTTTTTCTTGGGGTGTATATTTTCCTTCAGCAACTTTCAGAATTTCCCTAGAAATATATTCTTACCATTCTAGCCCATATGCCCTGTGTAGTTGAACAATGTAGAGTATCCATATTTCACAGGACAGAGTCAAGCATACTTAATTTCAGTATTTTTTAAAAAGTGAATAATTTTATATAGAATTAAGTGTGATTGGCTTATTTATTTTTAAAGTAAAGCTGAGATTCTGAAAAATGAATTTTTTCATACTGGTTCTGGTTGGAGTCAGGTCTTGGACCGAGTAAAAAGCTATATTAGTCATTATGGATATCAAATGAGTAGCATGTGTCCATTAATTAATTTGCATTTGCTATGATTTCAGCTTTCTTTGAACTTCTAGTAGTCATTGATACCAGTGTGGTATAAATGAATTGTGCAGAATCACTGTTGTCATTCGGAAAACATGGGATTTTCACTGTAATTTGAAAATTTACCAAAACTTTTTGTCACTTCCTACCTGTGTCCCTAAATTTTATTGGTCAAGGTACAACCAGGAAAACAAACACAACTCTAAATATTAAACATAAAGGGAACTTAATTTAGTGCACTGGATATTCAGCCTATGGAAAAGCAGAGGAGCTAAACAAGGGATGGTGAAGCCACCCAGAAATGAATAACAGCAGGAAGACTAGGACCTTTGAACTGGAGTGACAATTGGAGGAGGCAGTGGTACTAGAGATCAAGGCATGCGATATCCTGGTAAAACCTGAAATTATGACAGGTACTTCACGTGGAAACAAAAACTGGGGAAAAGACGCAGCCCCTGCAAAGAAAGAGAGGCATCAATTCCCTGGCTTCTTTCCTTCTTCTGCTCTCAAACCTTTAGCCAGTGCACCAATGTCCAAATGAACCCAAAGACTGAGGTCAAGAGCACCTGGTTAATGTGACTCAGAGCAAGGTAGGGAATGAATTTCTATATAACTATATATTTGACTAGCATTTTTGAAAATGCTTTAGATCTCAAATTCTTTTTATGTGATACAGATTTGTATTTTGGAGGGTGAGGAGTAAAAGTGGGGGAGTGGACAAAAGTAACAATGGAGGAAGGAGATTAAGAAAGACTGGCCAGGAGAAATTTGGTGCTGGAATTTGGAAGTGCAAATAATGGGCAATTGAAGAAAAGTACATTACAGGTGGAGATAAGAGTAGATAGTTCATATGCCTCATTCACTGCCACTCATTTGTTCAATAAACATTCAATGAGTGTCTGTTATATTTCAAGCACTGTGCTACTCAAGGGAAGCAAATACAATAAAAGCTCAATCTCCATGGTCCCTCAGTGCTCACAGCCTAATAGGAGAAGCTGGAAGTACAACATTAATTTTAATAAGGGCTCCTGAAGGCTGATGGAGGTAAGCACAGTGGACTATTGGACCTCAGAGAAAAAGCAACTAGCCAGAAAGTCATGAAACGAAGTGCCACTGGATCTTTGTGCTAATGAAATTTAGCTCTATGAAGAAGGGCATTGAGAGGCTGGGGGTTGGTTCAATCAGAGAGAAACATACATACATAAAAACAGAAGTGTGAGAAAAATACAGCATTTTGACCAAATTGTAAGAAGTTTGGAATGAATAGAGAAAGCTTTTTTGTAGTTTTGGATGATGTTATAAAAGTCAACAGGGGTCAGGTCACGAAGAGTTTTGTGGGGTAAATTTCCTCTATCAATTTTTTTTCGGGCAAGTATAGGCCATGAACAGCTGTCCTCCTTGTCTAGAGCACACAGCTGTCCTCCTTGTCTAGAACACACAGCTGTCCTCCTTGTCTAGAGCACACCTGCCCTCATAGAAAAAGATGCTAGACCTTAGGGTTGAACATTTTATTCAGAGTTACAGACTCAAAGACTTCATAGCACTGACCATCATTTTATAACACATGATTTGCTTCTGATCAGTTTCATAACTAAGAGGGCACTGATCACATTAATACCGAATTCCATAAAAAGTTGCCTAATCCTAATCTAAAAATTTCAGAATACAACTTTATGTGAAAATTCATCTGATAAAATGCTCTTAATTTCCTTTCATGAAGTTAAGACATTACTATTAATTTTTTAATCTGTGGATTTTCCAGAAACAAACTCACCCTTTTCCTTAAAAATGCCAAGGTTTATATTGAGTTTCTGCCAAAGCAAACTTTAAGGCCCATCTGAAATGGAACACTTTATCCTGAAGGTGTCCTGGCAGCTACAGAGTGTGGAATAAAACGAGTTGCTTGTGGTCAGCAGAGTTAGCCATGGGCCAAGTAGTCAGAGGAAGCTGCTAGTCCTGGATGGCAGGGCAAGCTGGAGATACAGACATCTAGGAAGGAGAAAGTTGAGTTGAATGACAGGAACAAGGAGAGGTAAGGAAAATGGGTTGCTGGCCACAGCTATACACTAAAGATTTTGAAACTTGGTCAAAATATATTTGAGCCTTTCTCAATAATCTAACTAGTCGTGGTCAGAATATCTTTCAGGATGTTCTTTTGGAACTATAAGGAACAGAAACCAGGTACATCTTGATGGAGGAAAAGATGGGAAAGAAGCAAGCCTATTCTGTAGAAACTTGTATAATAGATAGGTATGGCAATGAGTAGTGAAGTCATATAAAAATGTTTTTTTTTCAAGGACAAGTAAGGAAAATGGTGTAATGCTATCAGAAAATGATCTGTTAAAAAGAAATTGATGGTTCTAGTTTAATATGTTCTTTAAATGGCATTTCAGGCCCCCAGAATGACAGAAAAAGTTAAATTCTCTTATTTCGTTCATGATTGTTCTCTAAGGAAGGTTCTCTTCTGACACAGAGAGTCTTATACAGGCTGTGGATAAACATGTGATGTGCAAGTTTAGCTGTTGTATTCACATATTATTCTAAACATAGATAATTTCTGGAAATGCACAAGCTCTTCTTAGGTCTCTGTGCCTTAGTGAGTCCTTCTGAGCCACTGCCAACATCATAGAGCTCTTCCCAACATTATATATCTACCCTCCAGGGGCAGACTCTCCAAGGGCCCTATAGACATTAAAAAAAAAAAAAAGGAAAATCACCTAGAAAAATATGTGTTAAAGTGATATGAAGCTATGAAGCAAAAATAGCCCATGAGTGGTTGTATTAGTCTAGTTTTGGGTGGTATTTGATTCTTCAAATTCCTTACTCCCTTAGTATTGCAGGTATTTATCTTGGGCTTAAAGGAGGCAATGCTTGAGTGGATGAGAAAAAGAGTTGTGGAATGAGATAGATCTTGGTTCAGATCCAGTATCTCTCCTCTTTGCTTAGTTTCTAGTTGTTTATATTGTTCCCAGTCTAAAGTGTCATCCTGCTTCTCAGACAATCTTAGACTCTGCTCAGAATTATATCAATATATGCTGGAGTTTGTGTTCACTTATTGTTTTTTCTCATATACTACCCTGTGGACAGTATTAACCTAATATTTGTGGTATAGGGAAAATCAAAAACCCCTTTGAAATTTCATTGGATGTTAGTAGAACTATTGCTTCTGACTCTGAAGTAAGAGAATTTACAGAGCTTAGATCCAGGTTCGGTGTAAGTCAAGTTAATTAGTGTTCGAAGAGTGAGAGCAAAACTAGCCTTATAGAGAGCACAGTGGAAGGATGGAAAGCAAGGAATTTCATGTTCAATTAAGACTAAAAAATTTTTTTGAAGTCTCAATGTCCTCATTTGTACAGTAGGATAGTTATTATATAGTTTACACTTCACAAGAGTGCTGTGAATCTTGATTTAACACTACTATAAGATTCAGGATTGATAGCAATAGACTCTCATAACATCAGAAATATCCACCTTGAGTAAGAGTAAAACAGAAAAATCTGTCAGAGAATAAGGACTATGAAAATATAGGTAAAGAGGAAAGGGTCAGTTATGAGTCAGTAAAGAACTAAAATATGTGGACTTTGAAGATCTACAGAGTGGCTGTAATACAGCTTCAAGTTTGGTTCTGAGCTTCTTAGAAGAAATCTGGAAGGTTATCAAAATCAGTTACATAGATTCTATTTTCAGATAGTGAACTTTATATCCTAGACCCTTGTAAAAAGCTGAACACTGATGGACACTTATCACAGTGATGTGCATACAGTAGATATTTCCTAAATACTTGGTGAATTTATTGGCTGGTTAACAGTATAGGAAATGTGTAGTGAATATTATTATACTATGTTTTTCATCAATAATATTGTTAATTGAATCATTTTTTAAAAGTAAATTGTCCAGGTCCATACAAAGGAGTAAAATAAATATTACACCACAGTGATGTTAATCAAAAGAAAAATATAATAAGCTCGTCAATGTTAATATAATATATATTTACTCCTATAAGAAATTGAATACATCAATTTTTACTCTGGAACGTGTAATGGTAATAAGGTAATTTTATTTGAAAATATTATTATAAATGTAATCTTACATCTTCACAGAAATGGGTGCTCTTATATTGAAACACTAACACATAATGTATTTTGTCTCTGTGCTTAGGACCCCAGTATTTGCTGACAGTTCTTTGATTTGTTCTCAGAGGAAATATGAAAGAAAGCTGTGTGGTTAGAGTCATATGAATAGTCTACAGAACTTTTTCTTATCCCTAATCCCATCTGTAATTGCAACAGGTTTGAGTTTTGGAGGAAGAATTGGATTCTTAGAGGTATTTTCCCCCAGTACTCTTCATGATTTATCAGAAATGTTATTTATCCTATCAGGAGTTAAGTTTAAGTGGGACAGAATTTTGATTTTCATTTCTCTCACTTTCTAGGGAAGTGAGAGAATATTGTTTCAGCAGCATAGAACTATAATCTCTCAACTGTACTCACTGATGAGGGGAGATCTGATGGTCAAATGATTTTTGACAAGGCTGTCAAGCCCAACAAGCTTCGGCAGAGCAGACTACTCAACAGATGATGCCAGGAGAGCTGGATATACATATACAAAAGAAAGAAAGAGGACCCTTATCTCACACCTCATACAAAAATTAACTCAACATGAATCAAAGACATAAATAAAAAAGCTAGAACCATAAAACTCAGAAGAAAATTTAGGGAAACATCTTCAAGACCTGGTGGTAGGTGGTGGATTCTTAAACCTTACACCAAAGGCACAAACAACGAAAGGAAAAATGGATAAATGGGATCTCCTCAAACTTAAACACTTTTGTGCTTCAAATGACTTTGTCAAGAAGGTGAAAAGACAGCCCACTCAAAGGGAGAAATATTTGGAAAACACATATCTGATAAAGCTTTGATTTCCATGATATATAAAGAGACCATACATCTCAACAATAAAAGAGCAAGCCATACAATTAAAAAATGGGCAAAAGACTTAAATAGACATTTCTCCAAAGAGGAAATATAAATGGTGAAAAAGTACATAAAAAATTTCAATATCACTAGCTATAAGGGAAATGCAAATCAAAACTACAATGAGATATCATCTCATACCTCATAGAATGGCCATTATTAAAAAAAATCAGAAAACAACCAGTGCTGGAGAGGATGTGGAGAAACAGGAACACTCCTTCCATGTTGGTGGGAATGCAAAATGGTGCAGCTTCTTTGGAAGTCAAGAGCTTTGTTTCCTCAGGAAGCTAAATAAAGAATGCTTATGATCCGGCAATCTCTTTGCTAGCAATATAATGAGAAGAACTGATAACAGTGACACAAACAGACATTTGCACATTGATGTTCATAGTGGGGTTACTCACAATTGTCAAAAGATGGAAACAACCCAAGTGTCCATCAACCAATGAATAGATAAACTAAATGTGGTATACACATATGATGGAATACTATGCTGCAATAAGAAGAAATGAAATTGGGACACATATGATAACATGGATGAACCTTGAAGACATTATGCTCAGTGAAATAAGCCAGATACAAAAGGACAAATATTGCATGGTCTCACTAATATGAACTAAATACAAAGAATAAATGCACAGAGTTAAAACCTAGAGTATAGGTAGTTGGAGACAGGAGGAGGGCTGGGAAAGGGTACTGGGTACAGAATTTTTAATTAGCTTTACTGTACAAGTGTTGAAATGGATAGAATTGACGGGAACATATTATCGTGAGTATAACTAACGCAGCTGGTTTATAAATGGGATTGTGACTGAAAGGGGGTAGTCTAGGTATATAAATGTTAATTGAAAGAAAGCTAGAGAATAGTCTAGGGACTGAATAACACAGTGAACCTGGGAGTGGTTGAGAATTGTGGTTAATAGTAAAAATGCAAGAATGTTCTTCTATGCACTAGAACAAATGTGCATTGCTATTACAAGGTGGTAAGAATATAGAGATGCATGGAAAAATACAATTAATGTAACTTACGAACTATTGTTAACAGCAATGTTTTAATATTCTTGCATCAATGTCAAAGAAGGTACTGTGTTAATAATAGGGGGGTATGGAAAAATATACCAAATGTATGCTATAGACAGTAATTATTGGTAATAGTCTGATGACGTTCTCTCATAATCTGTAACAAATATTCCACAGCAAACTAAGGTGTTGGTAGAGGGGTGTTGTATGGGAATTCTGCATATAATGCCTGATTGCTTTGTAAATTCACAACTTATCTAATAAAAATATTTTAAAAGTATAGGGTTTGGAATCAGACACACTTAGGTTTAATTTATGTCTCCATCTGTCATTAGTTGCATGC
>JAQZBX010036241.1:0-24255 GCA_029593785.1 Cabassous unicinctus
CCCCGCCAACTGGATGCTGATGCCCAGGGAATCTGGAAAACCACTGGTCTAATGGATTTTAGCAGCTACTGATGGTCATTACTACAACCCATTATTTTAGTTTCTGTTTGTTGTGTTGTTTTTTTTAAATACTGGGGCCCGGGATTGAACCTGGGACTTTGTATGTGGGAAGCTGGTGCTCAACCACTGAGCCACATCGGCTCCCCCTATTGTTTTATTAGGGGTTACAAAATGGTTATATTCTAATTTTATCATTTCTTCTGCATTTATTTGCTAGAATCCTTCCAAGTGGAAGGGAGATTGTTTTTTGTTTGTTTATTTGGGAAACTTTTTTTGTTTATTTGGGAAACTTCTTTTGTTTGTTTGAGAGACTGTTTTTAAGGCAGTGAAGGTGGGGTTCAGCGAGGATGCTGTGGAGATTAGTATTCTAAGCAAAATTCAGGAATGCTTTAAAAATGCAGGGAACATGGTCATTAAACTGGGACAATGTGTTTTCTGTAAGCCATTATTTTGCTTTTTTGAATAACTAAAATCATTATTTAGATTTAGGGCTGATTCCCTCATTTCGACTTTTTTTTTTTTTTTTTAAATATATCAGGTCTCCCAGGAGATCTATCCTTTCCCTCGGATAAGCAAATGAGCTTCTGGTTTTTATTATTGTTATTTTCACCCCTGATAGAGAAAAATATCGGGATATTTGGCCCTCCCATTTTGCTTGGCAAAATCTGCATCACTGTTTTAGGAGTTGGCTGCTTGGCTGTGATGGGCTGTGGATTTAGTCCAGCCCCACGGGACCGTTTGGGGCCCAAGCGTGGGGGAATGCTCTTTCTGGAGTGCGAATTCCTTTCTGCTGAAATGGGGATGCCAACCACACAGTGGATCCTAGCCGCTGTACATCCTCGCTCGGCCTCTATCTTGTTTGAGCACACAGCAGCAGGCCGAGGAGAGCTGGGGCAGGTTGGAGGATCTGGGTGGGAGCAAGTGTTAGCAGGACCCTCCTGCAGTTCCTGGCAGAGCAGTCTGGAACGTGGGCTTGGACAGGCTCATAGAGGCCCTCACCTTATGGATGCATCTGGACGCTGGGAAGGAGAATCTGTTGCAAATTGGCTCCCCGGGTTGGCTGGAAATCTTGGATAAAGAGAAACTTCTCCTTGCCAGTTATTTGAGTACCCTGAGATTTAGGAAAGGCAGAGTTAATGTTTTTAAACTGGTTTTCAAAATAATGAGTTGATTTCCCCAGCATCTTCCAAGGGTGACCTATGAGTATATCTAAATTTAAAGATTCATTATGAACTCCATGGATTTATACATATTTGTCTTTCAGCTATTATAGTTATATTTCTTATTGATGTTCAAACTACCTCCTTTTTGACCAGCTAGAACCATAGTTTAATATTTTGGTATGTTGTTTTCTAGACATGTTAAATACATGCATATACAAAATGATAAGAAAGATTCTATTACATATATTTTAATCAGCCATATTGAGGTATACTTTTCATACAGTAAAGCTCACCCGTTTTTAAAATTCACTGATTTTAAGTGCACAGTTCAGTGAGTTTTGACAACTACACTCAGTGGTGTCATCACACCACCCTAGTCATAATAATAAGTATTTCCATCATCTAGAAAGTTCCTCGGTGCCCCTTGGCATTTGGTCCCCTTCCTCACCCCTGACCCCTGGCAACTACTGGTCACCCTAGATTTGCCTTTTCTAGACTTCAATATCCGTGCCATAAACAGGTAGTTTTCTGTATCTGGCTTCTTTCGTTTAGCCTAATGCTTTCGAGACTCTTCTGTGCTATTGTACATATCATATCCGTAGTTCATTCCTTTTTATTGCTGACTAGTATTCCCTTTATATGTATTGTTTTTAACTTGGAAATATCATAAGCATCTCTGTATGGTCAACGACCACCAATTATATGATTGCATCTATATGAAGTGTCCAGAAAAGGCAACTCTGTAGAGACAGAGAGTGGATTAGTGGTTGCCAGGTACGTGGGGGTGGGAGCAGGGGGTGACTTGTCAGTGGGCACGAGGGGGCTTTTTGGGGTGATAGACCTGTTCTAAAACTAGAGAGCGGTGGTGGTTGCACAGCTCTGTAAATTTACTAGAAATCGGTGGTGGTATGTAAATTATACTTTAATAAATATTGTTAAAAGGGAAAAATCTCTGGGTAGCAAAATATAAGTCCACATCTTGAATTTTTAGAGGAGTTACACTGTCCTGTTGAATGGAAGCCCCCAGTTTGACAAGGCACCCCGCTGAAGGTCACTTGAGTGCTTTGCAGTTTGCTGCTCCTAACACCCTGCAGGGTTCTTCCTTGTGGATGTGTTAGCACTTGTGTGCTTCCTGACGCTGAATTCCCAGAAGTGGAATTGCAGGTCAAGGGGCATGCATAGTTCTGTCCATAAGGGCCACTGGCCCCCCCAGAAACTCCCTCTCCTGCTGGTGGTGTAGACGGAGGCCTCTCCCCCTCCACTTTTGACAACCCTGGATATTATCAGTAGTTTTACTCTTAGCCTAACTGATAAGTGAAAGTCAGTAGCTCATTGCTTTAACGTGCATTTCTTCAATTACTAGTGCAATTGAACACCTTTTTCTTATGCTTATTGGCGATTTGAAGGGTTTTGTAAAAATGTCTATTTTTGTCATTCACAAATTTAATGAAAACTTTAAAAAGTACAAATATGACAGAAATAAATAATAGAAAGTGAAAATCCCCCCAGAACTGTACTTGACAGTTAGGTGCATATTTCTCCAGCTTTTTTTTTTTTTTACTATAAAGATGCAAAATATTTTTTAAATAAAAAAAAAAAAATGAGATCTAATTTACTGTTTTACAATTCCCTCCTTTAATTTTATTTTTAATAGCTTTATTGAGATATAAATCATATACTCTACAACTCACCCATTTAAATTGTTCAATTCAGTGGATGTTAGTGTTTCACAGAGTTGTGCATCTATCACTACAATAAATTCTAGAACATTTTCAGCACCCCAGAAAGAAATCCCACACTCTTTAGCTGTCACACTCTAATTTCCCCCCAGACCCTGACAACCACTAATCTATCATCTGACTGTATAGATTTGCCTGTTCTGGACATTTCATACAAATGGAGTCATACAATGTGTGATCATTTGTGACTGGCTTCTTTCACTTAGCAAATATTTTCAGTGTTCATCCATGTTGTAGCCTGTATCAGTACTTCATTTCCTTTAAAATGTGGAATAAGATTCCTTTGTATGGATAAACCACATTTTGTTTATCCATTCATCAGTTTATGGACACTTGGATTCTTTCCAGTTGTTGGCTGTTATGAGTAATGCTACCATGAACATTTGGATATAAGCTTTTTTGTGGACATTTGTTTTCATTTTTCTTATGTAAATACTTAAATTGCACCATCATATGGTAAATATGTTTCACCATTTAAGGATCTCCCCTTTTATTTTTACAGTAAACAATAGAGCTTCCATCTTTTTCTATGTCAGCACATGTAGACATACTTCTTTTTAACCATTGCTTAATATTTCATTGTATGAAAATACCACGGTTCATGTATCCAGTCTCATGTTGTTGGACATTTGGATTCTTTCTTTATCTTTGTTTTATAGGCAGTGATGCAAGTAATCTCCTGTAGGGCCTTTGGGTTGTTTCCATTCTTTGACATGAGCAGTATCGCAGAGAACATCCTTGTCCTTTGTTTCTGCAGGATGTATTCCTAGACATGGCGAGGGAAGGGGCTTAGCTGTCCTTAGGGCTTGGTTCTTGTAGTTCAATTCTGACTCTATTGCCTTATTCCTCAGGGGACCCACCAGGCACCATGGCACAGAAGGGCCAACTCAGTGATGATGAGAAGTTTCTCTTTGTGGACAAAAACTTCATCAACAGCCCAGTGGCCCAAGCTGACTGGGCCGCCAAGAAGCTAGTCTGGGTGCCTTCGGAGAAGCAGGGCTTCGAGGCAGCTAGCATCAAGGAGGAGAAGGGGGATGAGGTGGTGGTGGAACTGGTGGAGAATGGCAAGAAGGTGACGGTCGGCAAGGATGACATCCAGAAGATGAACCCGCCCAAGTTCTCCAAGGTGGAGGACATGGCAGAGCTGACATGCCTCAACGAAGCTTCTGTGCTGCACAACCTGAGGGAGAGGTACTTCTCAGGACTTATATATGTGAGTATCTCAGGACAGCTGATTGCTTCTTTCTGACCTCTGGGACTCCTAAGGAAGGGAGGGGTTTAGAAATGTGCTCAGGCTGCCAGTTGGGAGCCTGGAGCTTTGATTGGGATCATTCAGACTTGGGTTCACATTGAAAAGGTTATTTCTCCTCTTGAAGCCTCAGTTTTCCTATCTGTAAAATGGGCACGATCACCCTCACTATATTAAGAAGGTGTGAAGATTCCATGTTGCTCATCTGTGCCAAGTGCCTAGTTGCATGGTAAATATTCAAAAGATTGCCGGGAAGTTGCCCCCTTCCCTCCACCTTGGAAATAAAGAAGAGCTCATAATCTCTTTGGCAAGCCTGGTGCATCCTGGCAGCCAGGTGGGTAGGAGAATTGTGGATCTGGCCAGAGTTTGAGGAGACCTTCCCTGTCGCAAATGGGAATACCCAGATTAGTCCTGCGACTCCTTTGGGTTAATGGTATAGATTAGAGAGGACAGGATGGTTTGGGGCCCAAGCATGGGAGAATGCTCTCAATAGGGTAGCCACTAGCTATACATGGCCATTTAAATTTAGATTTAAATCAAGAATCAATAAAATCAGAAATTCATTTCTTCAGTTGTACTAGCCACATGTCAAGGACTCTATAGCGCATGCAGCTAGTGGCTACTGCATTGGGCAGCACTGATAGAGGACAGCCCCATCATTGCAGAAGGTTCTGTTGGATGGGCTGTACTAGACTGTGGAGGGAGTGTGACTCTGGGGGTCCCAGGTTCCTTGTAGGGTTGGACTAACTCCCCAGAGCAAGAGGACATAGCCCCATCATACCAGTCTGGAGGGCAGAGGTCCCCCAGTCCAGGCTTTGTGTATCTTTCCTCTCTGAAAGGGCATGCTCATCCCTTGGACAAGTTACCTAATGTCTCTATTCCGTTTCCTTCTCTGTAAAATGAATACAAGAATTGTACCAACCTCAGAGTGCGGTATTCTTAAAAGAAAGAACTTGGCACCCAGCAGGCACTCAAAATGTTAGCTGCTATAATTATTGGGTTTTGTTGTTGCTGTAATCCTCTTTATCAGGAGGCAAATGTTCCAGGATCCTTTGTAAACTCGTGGAAACGGCTACTTCTATCTTTATGCTCTTTTGGCCCTGCCCTTTACAGTTTGCCAAGTGGAAATTACAGAATGTCTCTTCTCATCTCTAAACAGTTTTTGCAAATATTTTTCTTAATAAGGACAATAATACATAGTCAATACCAAAGACTGGGTAAATTCAGAAAAGCATAATGAACACAATAAAAATCAATTTTCACCCAGAGATAAGAGTCAATAAGGTGCTGGTGTGTCCGTCGCTTTCTTTATGAGAACGGTACGTTGTCACATATTTGAAAGCCTACCCCGCTAATCGTTTAGTGACCTGCTTCCCACTCACCCCCCATGTCCAAGTAACTGCTGGGCCTGTCCACATCTCATCCAGTAGCCCCCCAAATACCCTCTTAAGGGCTGGATTAATCTCTTGTGTGGATGTGCCATAATTGATTTCTCCATTCTCCTTGTGGATACTTCAGAAGAGGTTATAGTGGCTCTCTTCTTAAGGCCTTTTGTGATTGTTAAGTTGCTCCTCGAATCTAGGGACTGTTTCCTGATGTATTTTCTCTTATTTAATCAACACTGCAACCCAATGAGTTACATGCACTTGTCCCATTTTACGAGTGAGCAAGCTGAGGCTCGGTGTGGTAACGCTCATCCTTGCGTCCCTGACTAAGCAATGGCAACTTCAGAAAGGGACGGAAACATCTCTTGTCCGTGGCACACCTTGAGTGAGAATATCCTCCATCGGGGCCGCTGCTACAGGAAGGAGGGTTCTAAGGATGCCAGCCTGCAGAGAGCTAGAGGGAGAAGTGGACTCCTTTTTGGCCCATCTCCAGCCAGGGAGATGGAGGGTAGCCTACAAATCTGTCTCGCCTGCTGTCCACTGACATGGTGTTTGAGCCCAAAATTGAAATCAGAAAATAATGAGGGCCTTGTGAAGATCCCAAGACCCAGCATATCTTCTGACGGCAGATTAAAAAAAAAAAAAAAAAGTCTAAGCTTCAAATTCCTGCTATGCTTCTCCGGGCAGATTAGATTAAAATCCTTCCAGCCTTGTGATGATGTGCCTGCTTCTGTCCTTTCTGGTCAATTTAATCACTTAATAGAAACCGTTGTCCATGACAGAAAAGATGAAGAAGGAAAGTGGGGGTGGGGGGGGAAGCAGAGTAAGTTACTCTCCCAGTGCCTGGCAGCAAACGTGAGACTCTTGTTAATAAGCCAGGTGGCAGGCAGTGCTGTGAGGCCCCCGGTGTGTCCAAGCTTGCCCTTGGTGAGGAGAACTTTTCCCTCCATCCTGCAAGGTGCACCTCAGACGATGGGCATTTGAGACGGTCCTGGCAGGCCACGTGTCCTCTTGAATCTGGAGAGTCTGGGGATGCCAGAGGGTCATGTGTCATCGTCTTAGTTCTGGGCTCAGCCATGTTCAGCGACTCGCCTGAGCTGCCCCAGGTCATTTGTGGCACATGTGGGCTGTGGACATAGCTTGATTCCTGGTCCAACAGTCCAGCTGTCGTTGGCTGGAATTCGTGTGGACTTTGTAAGCAGTCTACTGTCCTGGGTGTTTTGCTGGGGGATGGGGAAAGGGGAGCTCAGACAAGGTGCTAGGTACTGTCCCTGTGTCCCCAGACCATTTAGTCCTTTACGACACCGGCAAGAGTGAGGCTGACATCCCATCCTGCAGGTGAGGGACCGAGGCAGAGAGATGACAGGGTTTGACTTAGGTCACACAGTTAGGAAGGGACCTGGATTCAGACTCTGGTCTTGACTGATTATAAAATGTGTGTTTTCTTCGCTCTCCAGCTTTTACTGAGGTTCCTTTATAATTAGGGGGAAGACAAGACACACCTGAGTTACCTGCAAATCTAGGCAATAGATGCTAACACATGCAAATAAGCGCTGCAGGCTTTCTAAGCCCCTTGAGATTTAAGAAAAGTTTGTGCATATCTGTATTTTTCTGGGCAGAGGGTCATCTTAGCTCTCATCAGATTCTCAAAGGAGACTTGTTAACTCTAATGGTAGCAGCTACTGTTCATGTAAAACTCACTGTGTTAAGGTTTATGCTAATATATTAATATGACCATGCTCATTTTCCTCATTTAAGAGAGACTAATTATTTAGCCTCATTTTTTTTTTTTTTTTTGCAGATGAAGAAACTGTGGCTTAGAAAAGTTAACTGACTTGATGAGAAACAAAAGTGTATCTCAAATCCAGGAAGGCTGCCTGGAAGCAGTGCTTTTAACTGCTAACTCATTCCTTCCAATGGTCCTATGAGACCACATGCTGTCACCCTGTTTAGAGGTGACACTGAGGCTCAGATGTGCCCAGACACATCGCTGATAAGTGGGCAGGGCTGGGATTCAAACAAGGCCCATCTGGCCCCAGGGCCAGGGTGATTACACAGGATGATAAAAGTCCCTTAGGGTAACAGGAGGTTTAGAGCAGGAGGTGATAAGGGGATGGGGCAGTAGGGACCATTAGCTTTGCTTTGGGTGTTGAAATCTGGGCAAGCAGCAAGTACATAGAAGGAAGGAATCTAACCTCTTATTATGATTTCTTTTTTTAACTTTTTATTTTGAAATAATTTCAAACTTAGAGGACAGTTGCAAAAACCAATACAGAGAATGCCAATATATCCCCTACCCAGATACCCAGATTTACCAATTTTTAACATTTTGCCATTGTTATGTCATTCTATCTAATCTGTCATCTATTTTCTAAACATTTGAAAGTAAGTGGCATATATCATGTTCTTTGAACATTTAACACTTCCTAAGAACAAGGATTTTCAGTTATATAACCTCATTAAATACAGACATCAAGTTCAAGAAATTTAACATTGATATAAGGCATAACGTCTGTATTCCATTGTTTCTAATTGTCCCAATAATGTCCTTTTGGGCATTTCCTCTTCCATTATTAGATCCAGTCCAGGATCATGTATTACATTTAATTGTCATTAAATTGTGGAAACGGAAACATCGATACAGCATAAACTTTCCCATCCCAACCATTCCCAACGTGTCCTTCCAAGGTCCGTGTATCAATACTTCATTCCTTTTTGCAGCTGAATTATAGTCCATTGTATGGATATGGCACATTTTGTTTATCCATTCATCTGTTGAGTGTCTCTTGGGTGGCTTCCACGTTTCTGCTACTGTGAATAATGCTGCCGTGAATATTGGTGTACAAATATCTGTCCAAGTGTCTACATTCAATTCTTCTGGGTACATACCTAGGAGCAGGATTGCCAGGTAATATGGTAGTTCTGTTTAAGTTTGTGAAAAACTACCAAACTGTTTTTATGGTCATTTCTTGAGCAGGCTAGGCCCCAGATAGCAAGCTGTTGACTCAGAGTGAATGAGTATTTTTAAATATTCAAGTTAATTTGAGAGATCAGAACCAGAACATCTCAGAATCTGGCCTTGCTTGAGAGACTCTGACAGCCCTGGACCCACATCCTGCAAGGCAACAGCCCTGTTAGATGAGTGTGTACTCTCGCTTCTCCACAGGCCCCACCACTCCCTATCGCCCCCTGAACCCTGGCCTGTGGATCCCTGTGCCTCTGTTTCTCTCACACCTGGCCTACTTCAACTTCACTCATGTCTTACCTGCTTGATCCCTGTAGAGAGTAGGACCTTCCACCCCAGGGCCAAGCCCCGGGAGTTGGGGAACAACCTGAGCCAGAGCAGAGGCAGACAGGCCTTCCTGCTCATTGAATCCTCAAACCCTAACCCCCGACTCTGAGCCCAAAAGGAGCCTTTCTTGGTTTGGATTCTGACGTTCTGGGGAGACCAGGGGATTAGCGGGGAGGACTTCCTTCCATACTCCAGAAGGGGCTGATGTTTCCATTTGCGAGAACTGACCCAGAGATATTACTCTTCTCAATTTAGCCACGAGTGGGACGTGAGTAGAGGCTTCTTGGATGCCAGACACTGCGCTGGGCCCTGGAGAGAGGAAAGAAAATCCCCCAGGGGGTTGCCCTTCATTCAGAGCTTTCCAGTTGTTATTGCTTCCAAGAACCTTCTCAAATAATGCCGGGATATCTATGCAAAAACCACAAGAGAATATTTAAAAATAAGTATGCAGCACAAAATCGGGTGCCAGCCCTTTCTAGCCCCCAGCCCTCATCCCCAGAGGCAAACACAGAACTGGGCCATGTGTGCATAGATCCACATATAACAAATAGAACCAAAAGTCACCCCGTGAATGTTTTTTGCAGCTTGCTTTTTTTTCAGTTAGCCATGTCTTTTTCTGCGTCTGTTCATAAGAGTCTACCTAGACAGACTTTAAAACTTTTTTGAATAGGTAATATATGCAAATATTAAAAAGCTGGGAATCCCCCCAGGTGGGTCCTGCTCCTGATTTCTGGAAGGCTATGGGAACAGACCCCTGCTCAGGGCTCCACCACTGACCATATAAGTTCGTGTTTGGGAGGGCGTGGGCTGAACCGCTTCCTAATAGGTCACAAGCGGGGAAACTGGGGCTGGCGGCTGTGACCTGCTGGTGGCTTGGGACCCTGAGAGGTGGGCTGGGACACGGGAGGAAGGTGAGGATGTTGAAACCTCTGAGCTCAACCAGCTGCAGAGGAGCCCCTCGAGGGCAGGGGAGGCCGAAACCCAGCCAAGGACTGTGGGCCTGGGTCAGGGAAGGGTTTCCCGGGCATATTAGTCAAAGGGGGTGCTGATGCAAAATACCAGAAATCAGTTGGTTTCTTTAAAGGGTATTTATTTGAGGTAGAAACTTACAGTTACCAGGCCAGAAAGCATAACTTACTTCCCTCACCAAAGTCTGTTGCCACGTGTTGGAGTAAGATGGCTGCCGATGTCTGCCAGGGTTCAGGCTTCCTGGGTTCCTCTCTCCTGGGGCTCATTTCTCTCCGGGCTCAGCTGCTTTGCTTTCTCCACAAGGCCAGCTGTAGACTATCAGGCCACGGCTCGTCTCTCTGTCTCTCTTCATGGGGCCTCTGCCGTGTCTAATCGAGTCTTCTCTCTGCTCCTCTGTGTGCTTACTTCCCGGGCTCCAGCATTAAAACTCCCAGCTCTGTTCTCTGCCGTGTCTTCTCTCTGTGAGTCCCCATCCACCAAGGGGGTATGGATGCAACGTCCTATTGACGTGGCCCATTCAAAGCCTTAACCCTTATTTAATCAAGTAAAAGTGAAACCTCTGAATCCAATATAATCTAATATGCCCGGATGGACAGACCAGTTTACAAACATAATCCAATTTCTATTTTTAGAATTCATAAACAATATCAAACTGCTACAGCAGGGTTGAGCAGTGGAGGGAAACTGCCCTGCTCTAAAGCACAGCTGCCCAGCAGGCCACTGCCCGCCTGCTTCTCTGATTCGGAGTCTTGGATCCTGGCTTGCTTAGGAAAGCTCTGCTCGACTAAACAGAGATCTAGGTCTGTCTGCAAGCAGGAATTAAGTGCTGGCTGTGTGAAGAGTGCCAGAAACTGGTGATGGAGTTGGGAAGGCCGTGCTTTCCTTCCTTCCTTTTATTCATTTTATTCAACAAATGTTTACCGAGTGTCTGCTGTGGCTTGGGACCATGCTGGGTGCTGGAGAGGTGATGGCGAGGGCTTCAGTGGTCGTGCAGCTCACAATCAAGGAGGGGGCATTTAGGCTGAGCCCTGATAGGGGAGACGGACCTGGCCCTGGGAAGATGGAAGAGTGTTCCAGGTGGTGGGAACAGCATATGTAAAGGAAGATTCCAAGGCACACAGTTTTCTCATTGCCAAACATCATGGTAATAGTTGCCGGCATTTATTGAGCACCTACTGTGTACTGGGCACTGTGCAAAGTGCCTTAAGAGCATTCTCTCTCAGCAAACCTATGAAGGAGTTACTACTATGTTTGCATTTTATATAGGTCAGCTGAAGCTCAGAGAGGTTAAGGGATTTGCCTAGAGTCACACAGCTAGGAAGTAGCAGAGTGAGAATTCCAACCCAAGTCCTTAGTACCCAATTCTGTGTCCTTTATCACTGCCCTTACTGCCTCCAGGGCAAGGATTTGAGTTGAGGTGGTTTGGACTGTGATACCCACATTCTAAAAAGGGCGTGCAGCTGGCAGTGGGTGTGACCCTGGAGAAACTGGAGGGGAAGTAGAGACCTGAAGAGGCAGGCCTTGGTTGACTTTCATTCAGACTATCATCTGCAGGTGCCCTGATGCTGGGGACAAGGACACAGATGACTGACGTTGCCCCTGCCCTGGGAAAATCTGGTGACTCACTCAACAAACATCTGCTGAGCACCTACTCCACGCCAGCCCAGAACCAGGCGCTGGGCTCACAGAAATGAAGGCAGTGCTGGGCCCACTCTGGGGAAATTTCATGATGAATTTACTCCTCAGGCATCATTTAGTAAGCATTTAGTTATCATGCTAGGATAAAAGGGCATGAAGAAGGGGCTGCCTGCTCTCCAGGCACTTGCAGCTGGTGATGGCAGGGAAGCTGGGAGGGGTGTAGGGGGCCAAATGGGGGTGGTGAGGGGTCCAGGCAGAGGAAGGGCCCCTTTAGGGCTGGTCCTGGCCTCTGTGGCCTCTGCTGGAGCCTCTTGCTTCTGCCCCTGCCATCTCCACTGTCTTTCGCATCCTTCTGCCTCCTGAGCTCATTAACCCCTTCTTGTCTTTTAAGACTTGGTGCACGGAGCCCCTTCCCCAGAAAGTTTCCCTGACCACCCCCAACATGGTCCAGGGCCCTCTTTTCCTGGTTCCAGAATCCCCTGGGTTCCATCCTTGTCTGTCAAAAAAGTGTTGTCTTTTCATGTCCTCTTCTCTCCTCCTGATCTGTGAGCTAATTGAGGGTGGGGGTTATCATTGATTCATTTATCTTCAGTCCTGGTATACAGCAGGTGCTCAATAAATGGTTGATGGATGCTCAGACTGGCCTTATGTTGACTTCATTCCTGTCCTTCTAAGGGAAACAGTGAGAACCTGGGAGATTCCTCACTCCCATATCCCATCCTGTGCCTTTTGGAGAATACCATTCTCCCACCCCACCAGCTCGCCCAACACACACGGTTACCCCTTAGCAGATTGAGCCCCGGAAGGACCCTCCTGCTCCCCAGTCAGTTCCAGCCCTTGACCAGAAGCCCCTCGAGGACAGGGACCTTATCTTTATTTCCCTACATCCATAGCCCCAGCACCCTGTTCAGTGCCTAGCACATACATATGGAGTGAAATGAATGAATGGATGCCGAATCGTTTCTGTTTCTGTGGGATGGGCCTCGGTCAGCAGCCCAATGGGCAGTGCTCATGCCTGGCAGTGGGCCAGCTGCCAGGTGCTTGGTGCTGCCAGGGTTCTGCCTGGTGCCTTTGGCCCAGTTGCTTGCCCTCACCCAGCTTGGCTTGCCCTGCATGTCCTGCAGAGATGGGATGTCTGCTCTCCCTCCCCTGGCCCCTTCTGGGGAGAGGGGGAAGGAGATCATGGTGGGTGGCCATCGGAGCCTTGGGGCAGTGCTGGTGATCTCATTCGGGGAAATCGTCTCCTGTGGGCAGTCCACGTCTGTCTCCTGAACTGTGACCTTGACCCATGGGATAAGGGCAGATAAGAACAGCGATAAGGCTTCACGCAGGCCTAGCACGGTAGGGTTTGCAGTGGACCTTCACGGCCTTCTCCCTGTTCTGATGATTTTCAGATGCTGCTATCTACCATATAAGGCAGGACCGCTCTGTGGGTGTGTTTTAATTGCGGTAAAATTCACATAACATAAAATTCACCAATTTAACCATTTGAAAGCACACAATTCACAAGGTCGTGCGACCATCACCACTGTCTAGTTCCAGAACATTTTCATCACCCCATTAACTCCCCATTGCCCCCTGTTCCCGGGCCCTGGCTACCACTAATCTGCTTTCTGTCTCTATAGATTGGGCTATTCTGGACATTTCATATAAATGGCACCACACGGCTTTTTGCGCCTGGCTTCTTTCACCTGACGTAAGGTTTTCGAGGTTCATCCATGCTGTAGCACATATCAGAGCTTCATTCCTTTTTTTTTTTTTTAAGATTTATTTATTTATTTATTTATCCCCCCCTTGCTGCTTGTGTTTTACTGTGTCCATTTGCTGTGTGTTTTTTCCATGTCTGCTTATCTCCCCCTTGCTGTGAGGTCTTGCTGCATCAGCCCACCGCGCCGCGTGGGCCGGCCTGCCCTCACAAGGAGGCCCCGGGAAGCGAACCCGGGGCCTCCCATATAGTAAACGGGAGCTCTATCAATTGAGCCACACCCACTTCCAGCTTCATTCCTTTTTAAGAATAGCCGTGTTTATGGCCGATTTGCAGATGAGACGGTACTTTAACAGTTAAGAGTATGAGCTCTGGGGTAAACAGTGGTGATTTCTAGTAATTTCCCAGCAGCTGTGTGACCTGGTGACTTCGCTTCACTGAGCCTCAGTTCCCTCACCTGTCAAACGGACAGAGTGCAAATCAGAGCATCCCATCGCTGGGATTAAATAGGAAAGTGCCTGTGGAGTGCTGAGCGTGGTGCCTGGCATTTAGTAAATGGTAGCTGTTGTTTAATCCCGTGAGCCTCAGCTTGCCCAGAGCCTTAGGAGCAGAGCTGGAATTTGAACCCAGGACTCTTTAAAAAAAATCACATAGTTGTAAAATATAAGATAGGTGCCTTCAAAATCCAGTCTTTCCCCCTTACTCTCCTTCCCCCCATACCCGGAATATCAGTGATGCTAAGGGATTCCACTATGGCTCTCTGGGCCTCAGTTTCCCCATCTGTAAAATGAATCTATTGAGTGCCCGTGTCTGAGAGTGCTGCTGTGAGGATGAAGCTAGAGGACATGTACAGTGGCACTGGGTAAATGCAGGGCTGGGTGGGCATGAGCACGGCAGGACCCAGCTGGCCAGGTGTTCTGAGCTCTCCTTGTTCCACGGTAAAGCTGGGGTTCTCTGTTTGGCAGACGTACTCTGGCCTCTTCTGCGTGGTGGTGAACCCCTACAAGCAACTGCCCATCTACTCGGAGAAGATCGTTGACATGTACAAGGGCAAGAAGAGGCACGAGATGCCCCCCCACATCTACGCCATCGCTGACACGGCCTACCGCAGCATGCTGCAAGGTGAGCTGGGGCCCGCCCCAGGGCGAGGGGCTTCTCCCTCTGGGAGAAGGGGACCCCACCAGGGCCACTCAGGGCCACCTCTGGAGAGCCGCCTGCTCTGCCCGGGCCCCCCCGTCCCCCCTGCCTGCTTGCAGTTCTTGCCAGGAATGTGGAGTTTGGCAGGCGGAGCAGAGAAACAGGAGCCCTGTGACTGAAAAAGGGAAAAAGCGAGCCCCAAACATCTGTGTTTGCAGCCTTCTGGCCCGGAGGGTGGGGGAGAGCAGAGAGCTTGGGCAAATACGGGCATGGGCTGCTCCGGCTTCAGCATTTTCAGTCTCTCTGGCTGCCGAGGGCCCTGGCCAGGCCAGCTGTATGGGAAATGGTCAGAGCTCCAGACCTCAGAAGGAAAGACGGTGGGGAGGGGTCCTGGGATTGGGCCAACAGATCTGTATTTCTCATTTTTTTTTAATTAGAGAAGTTGTAGGTTTGCAGAAAAAATCATGCAGAAAATACAGTTCCCAGATACACCCCCTGTTATTTACATCACGCATTCGTATGGTGCATTTGTTACAATTGAAAGAATCTTATTATAATTATATTACTCACTATATTCCATGGTTTACATTAGGATTCCTTGTTTGTGTTGTACAGTCCTAATTTTTAAAAAGTTTCTTCTAGTAACAAATATATAACCTAAAATTTCCCCTTTTAACCACACTCATTATACAATTCAATGCTGTTAAATACATTCACAGTATTGTACTACCATCCATTACCGAAACTTTCTCATCACCCAAATAGAAACTCTGTGGATTTTAAGCCTTTTCCTACCCCACTCTGACCCCTGGTAACCTGGATTCTAGCTTCTGACTCTATGAATTTGCTTATAGTAATTATTTCATAACAGTGAGATCATATAATATTTGTCCTTTTGTGTCTGGCTGATTTCACTCAACATGATGTCTTCAAGGTTCATCCATGTTGTCACATGTATCAGGACTTCATTCCTTTTTATGGCTGAATAATATTCCATTGTATGGCTATACCACATTTTGTTTATCCATTCATTGGTTGATGGGCACTTGGGTTGCTTCCATCTTTAGCAACTGTGACTAATGCTGCTGTGAACATCGGTGTGCAAATATCTGAGTCCCTGCTTTCAATTCTTTGGGGTGTATACCTAGCAGTGGGATTGCCAGATCATATGATAGTTCTATACTTAAATTTCTGAGTTAACTTTCTGAAGAACCACCAAACTGTCTTCCACAGCAGCTGTACCATCTTACATTCTCACCAACAATGAATGTGTGTTCTTATTTCTCTACATGCTCTTCATCACTTGTAAAATTTTCTTTTTTTTTAGCAAAAAAAAGAATTTATTGGGAAATGGGGGAAAGAACAGAGCTTGCTGAGAAATGGGAGGAAAAGATGGAAATACACACCAAGATTTGGTGCGGGCTCCTCTGGGCAGAGACGACCTCCGTTTTAAAAATAGTAGCCATTCTAGTGGGTGTGAAATGATATTTTATTGTGATTTTGATTTGCATCTCTCTAATGGCTTGTTTTTGTTTCCTACACTGCTCAAGCAAATGCCATGAAATGGGTCAGTTTAAGCAATGGGAATTGATTTGCTCATGGTTTTGAGGCTAAAAGAAAGTCCAAATCAAGGTGTCATCAAGGCAATGCTTTCTTCCTAAAGACTCACATTCTGGGACTGGCTGCCAGTGATCTTTGGCTCCCCTGTCTCATGGCACGTGGTGGCGTCTCCTGGGCTCTCCTTTCTCTTCCAGGTTCCTTTGAATTTCAGTTTCTTGATTCCTGTGGCTTTCTCTCTGTCTGGATTTCACTCCACTTACAGAGTACTCCAGCAATAGGCTTAAGACCCACCCTGATTGAGATTGGCCACATGCTAACTGAAGTAATCTCATCAAAAGGCCCTACTTACAATAGGTGCACATTCACAGGAATGGATGAAATTCAGGAACATGTTTTTCGGCGGCACATACAGCTTCAAATTGCCACATGGCTAATGCTGTTGAGCATCTTTTCATGTGCTTTTTGGCCATTTGTATATCTTCTTTGAAGAAATATCTTTCAAGATGTTTCCCCATTTTTTTAAATGGAGTTGATTGTCTTTTTGTTTAAGTCGAAGGATTTCTTTGTGTGTTCTGGATATTAAACCTTTATCAGAAAAGTGGTTTCCAAATATTTTCTCCCATTCTGTAGGTTGTCTTTTTACTTTCGTGATAGAGTCCTTTGACGTGCAAAAGTTTTTAAGTTTTATGAGATCCCATTTATCTGTTAATTCTTTTGTTGCTCATGCTTTTGGTGTAAAGTCTAAGAAACCATTGCCTAACACAACATCCTGAAGATGCTCCCCTATGTTTTCTTCTAGAAGTTTTATAGTTCTGTTTCTTATATTTAGGTATATGATCCATTTTGAGTTGATTTTTGTATATGATGTGAGGTAGGGGTCCACTTTCATTCTTTTGCATGAGGACATCCAGTTTTCCCAGCACCATTTATTAAAGAGATTATTCTTTCCCAATTGAGTAGACTTGGCACCTTGTCAAAAATCAGTTGGCCACAGATGTGGGGCTTTATTACTGAACTCTCAATTTGTTTCCACTGGTCTATATGTCTATCCTTGTGCAAGTGCCATGCAGTTTTGATTACTGTAACTTTGTAATACATTTTAAGATCAGGAAGTGTGAGTCTTCCAACTTCATTCTTTCACCATCGAGTATGATGTTAGCTGTGAGTTTTTCATATATGCCATTTAAACGTTGAGGAAATTTCCTTCTATTCTTAGTTTTCTAAGCGTTTTTTATCAAGAAGGGGTGGCTGGGTTTTGTTGAATGCCTCTCTGTGCCAATTAAAATGATTATGTGGTTTTTCCCCTTTGTTCTGTCATTTTGGTATATTACATTCATGGATTTTTCTTCTGGTGAACCAACCTTGCATACCTGGGATAAATCCCTCTTGATCATGGTATATAATTCCTTTAATGTGCTATTGAATTCAGTTTGCTAGTAGTTTGTTGAAGATTTTTGTGTCTATATTCATAAGGGGATATTGGTCTGTAATTTTCTTTTCTTATGGTATCTTTATTTGGTTTTGGTATTAGGGTGATGTTTGCCTCATAGAAAAAGTTAGGGAATGTTCCCTCCCCTCAAAAATTTTGCAAGAGTTTGAGCAGTATTAGTGTTAATTCTTCTTGGAATGTGATAAAACTCACCTGTGAAGCCATCTGTCTGTCCTGGGCTTTTCCTTATTGGGAGGTTTTTGACTACTGATTCAATCTGTTTATTAGTTATTGGTGTGTTGAGATCTTCTATTTCTTCTTGATCAGTGTAGGTAGTCAGTGTTTTCTAGGAATTTGTCCATTTCTTCTAGATTATCTAATTTGTTGGCACACAGTTGTTCATAGTATCCTCTCATAGTCTTTTCTGTTTCTGTGGAGTCAGTAGTAATGTTCTCTTTTCATTTCTGATTTTAGTTATTTGTGTCCTCTCTCTTTTTTTTCTTTGTCAGTTTCACTAAAGTTTTGTCAATTTTATTGATCTTTTTAAAGAACCAACTTTGGTTTTGTTGATTTTCTCAATTATTTTTTTAATTCTCTATTTCCATTTCATTTATCTCTGCTCTAATCTTTGTTATTTCCTTCCTTCTGTTTGCTTTGGGTTTAGTTTGCTCTTCTTTTTCTAGATCCTCCAGTTTTGAGGTTAGGTCTCTGATTTGAAGTATTTTTTTTTTAATGTAAGCGTTTACAGCTATAAATTTCCCTGTCAGCACTGCCTTTGCTGCATCCCGTAAGTTTTGGTAGGTTGTGTTTCCATTTTCATTTGCCTCAAGATATTTCCTAATTTCCCTTACTTCTTTAACCCATTGGTTATTTAAGAGTGCATTGTTTAATTTCCACGTAGTTGTGAATTTTCCAGTTTTCCCTCTGTTGTTGATTTCTGTCTTCATTCCACTGTGATTGGAGAAGATACATTGTGTGATTTCAATACTTTTGAATTTATTGAGATTTGTTTTGTGACTAATATACAGTCTGTCCTGGAGAGTGATCCATGTACACTAGAGATAAATGTGTGCTCTGCCTCTGTTGGGTTAAGTATTCTAAATATGTCTGTTAGTTCTATTTGGTTTAGACTTATTTCTATTTCCTTATTGATCTCCTGTCTAGATGTTCTCTCCATTATTGAAAGGGGTATACTAAACTCTACTAATGTAGAACCATATATTTCTCCCTTCAGATCTGTCAATATTTGCTTCAGATATTTTGGGGCTCTGCCATTAGGTACATATATATTTATAATTATTATGACTTTTGTTGAATTGATCCCTTTTATCAGTTTATATACCTTCTTTGTCCCCTGTGACAGTTTTTTTACTTAAAGTCTATTTTATCTGCTATTAGTATAGCTACCCCAATTCTCTTTTGGCTGCTATTTGTGTGGTATCTATATATATTTTCCATCCTTTCACTTTCAACCTACTTCTGTGTTGAATTCAAGGTGAGTCTTTTATAATCAGCACATAGTTGGGTTATTTATTCTGCCAATCTCTGCCTTTTGGCTGGCTAGTTTAATACATTTACATGTAAAGTAACTACTGTTTTAGTTTGCCAAAGGGCTGCCAATGCAAAGTACCAGAAATGTGTTGGCTTTTATAAAGGTATTTATTTGGAATAAAAGCTTACAATGCCAAGGCTGTGAAAAGTCCAACTCAAGGCACCACAAGAGGTGCTTCCTCATCTGACTCAGCTACCACATGTTGAAGCAAGGTGGTGGGCAATTTCTGCCCGGTTCCTGCCTTCCCCTCCGGGCTTCGTCTCTCAAGCTTAGCTGCTCTGCTTTCTTCCCAATTTCAGCTGCAAGCTGGCTTAGGCTTGTCTCTTTCCGAACCTCCTATATCAGTCGTGGCTGTTCTGCTCTCTTCCTAACTTCATCTGTGAGAATCAGGCATATAGCAGGGCTGGTCTCCTCTCGAGCTGCTCCACGGGCCCAGCCTCTTGGGGCCTTTGGGTTAAGTAATCCTCTCTCTTACGTTGCAGAATAAAAAATGTGCTGACTCCCTTTTTTCCTCCTCTGTCTGTCTGTGGGAGTCCATTTATATCAGACCCAGCAAAGGGTGGGGACTCAGTCTGAGTCATCCCTCATTAGCGTAGTCCAATGCAAAGCCCTACAGCAATCTTTTAACAAATCAAAGGCCCCTTAAATGAATTTAATGAAATCAAAGGGTATCACACCCAGAGGAATAGAATTTAATCAAATGTATAATCTAATCAATCAAAGGCCCCTTAAATGAATTTAATGAAATCAAAGGGTATCACACCCAGAGGAATAGATTGGTTTACAAACACAATCTTTCTCTTTTTTGAGATTCATAAAATAATCTCAAACTGCCACAACTACTGATCATGCAGGACTTTTGCCATTTTGCTCTTGTGTCTTTGGAAATCTCATACCTTTATTGATCCTCAATTTCTCCATTAATGCCTAATTTCATATTTGAGTTGTTGTATTGTACCATTTTGAGTCCCTTCTCATTTCTTTCTGAATATATTTTTCATATATTCTCTTTATAGTTACCATGAGGCTAAAATTTAACACCCTAAATCTATAACAATCACGTTTGATTTGATACCGACTTAATTTCAATAAAATATACGTATACTGTTCTCATACCCCTCCATCCCCCCACCTTTTTTTATTGTACTTGTTAACAGTTATATCTTTATACGTTGTGTGTCCTCTCTCAGGATATCTATTGGCCACTGCAGAGTTGAGCCCTTGCTTTTCTCATCAAATATGTTAGGTTCCCAATTACAAGGGCAGCGTCCATCCCAGTGGCATCGATCTTCTCAGAGGATTTAGAGATTTTCCTTTGTTATAAATGGATCTGGGAATTCTCCATGTCCTTACACTTTGGAAAGAATAACAGGAAAGGGCTTTGGCAATTTTAAAGCTGCACACAGTTGTTAGATGTGAATAGTCCGGAGATCGTAAGCTCGTAGCTGGTAGGTTAGATCCAGCCCTTAGATGAGTTTGGTTTGGCCCACCTGGAGTTTTAAGGATATTTGGATCAGTTGGCAACTTTTGAGAATTGAGAGATTTCACATAAAAATCCAGATTTCTAGGTTCTTTTGAAAATATTGGAACATCTGGCAACTCTGGGCCTGCATAACCTTGAGTCAGCTGCCCAGTTCTGTGTGTGTGTGTGTGTGTGTGTGTGTGTGTGAGTTCTCCAATTCCCCACAATCCTCACATGGCCATATGTGCTTGTTTGTGTTAACTGCCTGGCCCCTGTGTTTAACTTTCAACCCCTGGAATAGCCACCTCTAAGAGTCTTCTGAGATGGGAATTGAGAGGAGCCCAGTTCTGGAAGCTCATGAGGGCAGGGATCCAGGTGTGTCCAGGAGAGATCCACCCCCACCTTCTCCAAGGTAGGAGGGCTCAGGTAGAAGTGTCCCAGGTTACTGACACAGTTGGTCAAATCCCAAAGGTATGACCCAAATGGGACCAGCCCTAACACGGGGCTGCCTTTTCTTCTGAAGATTGGCAGATGGAGCCCCAGGGGAGTCATGCAAGGATGGTGATGAGTTGCAGTCTCTGGGTCTATTCGTACCTCCGAGGTACTACTAGGGTTAAGTATAGGTTTTTGTAATTTAAAAATCCCTTGTGGTTTTTCTTGATGGAAGAATATAAGACAGTGTTTTACACATTTCTTTAGGAAGCTGAACATCACAAAGTTATAGTGTTCATATCATTTGGGGTTGATTACAAGTAACAACAGCCAAGTAAAGTGGTTTAAACAAGAGGAGTTGATTACCTCATGTACATGGAAGCCTGGAGGTTGATGATTTCAGGGTTGGTTAATTCAGCAGCTCAGATTCAGGCTTTTTTATTTTCTTGGCCTCTTTCTCATGATCACAAGGTGGCAGCCGTAGCTTCAGGCATCACGTCCCCATGTGATACCATCCGAAAGCATGAGGGAAGGGGGTGTAAGTTAGGTTCTTCTCTTGCCTCTTTTTATCAGAGAGAAAAACCTTTTCTAGAAGCTCTTTAGCCAGCTTCCCCTTATACCTAATTGGCTAAACCTTAGTCACATGCCAGCCTTGAAACCAACCACTGGCAAAGGGGACTGGGACACTCATGATTGGTTTAGACCATTCTTGTTTCTTTCTTGGAGCTGAGTGAGGTGCCAACTAAACACATTTTATCCGGACGTCAAAATGAAATAAAAATTATGTTAGCAAAGGTGAAGGGCAGAGTGTCAGTTGGGTAAACGCTCTTAAAATATTTTTTTGTAACTTAAAAAAAAAATCGATATTCTATATTCATTCTAGAAAAAGTAAAATATATGTTTAAGCAAAAGAGACTATGACCAGCATCTATAATCCTGTCACCCATATATCACTATCATTAACATTTTGATATGCAATCTTCCATGCACACACTGAGCTGAATTTCAGCAAATGGGTACTTGATTCCAGAAAATGATCACTTGAAACAGGGACCACAATTTCACCTTAGATACTAAGGGGTTAAAAAAAAAGTTTTGACTGGGTTTGAAAAGTGAAACTACAATTGATGAAAATCCATTAATTTTCTCTTACATGTAGTGGACGTTTGGTTGAATTGCAACAAGATGATAATTCTTAGATGGGATGTGAAATGAATTAAGGGTTGATTTTTTTTTTTTTTAACCTTAATTTTTTTCTTTTGGTCAAAATCATGCATGAGTATAATACGCAACATTTTTCACTTTGCACTTGACTTCTGCAGCATGGGTTAAAGAGGAGCACTCTTGCAGATTTATTTGAGGAGTTACCAGTTTTCCCAAGAGCTTCTTAGAAGAAGTAAACTTCCTTCGTCTTTAGAGTAGTTTCTCAAAGCCCCCTGTTGTGTTATTGTTCACAGTGATTTTCTTATACTCAGTCATGAATCGATCTGACTCTTTTTTTTTTTTGGTCATGGTCATTGATTTTGTGAAAGACTGAATCTTCAGGACTTACACAGAGATATCAGGTTTTGTGTTAGTTATACGATGGTGGATGTTTCCACCCCAAAATCAGCGAGATTAAGTCATTGAGTTAGGGGGTGGCAATTGTGCAGGCCAGAGAAACAGGTGTTACTGGCATCTGATTTCCTGAATAGTCGATTCACTCAAGAATATTTTTGTGTTTTGATGACTTTGCTTCCCTAGACAACCTCAGAACCATGGAGTAACGTTATATTTGATGACAAGGACCCCTGGGCTAAAACATCTCATTCCTTCTGGGCTGTATGTTTTATCACAAAGTTATATGGTCAGCTCTCTAAAATTACTTAGAAATGTCCACACATTCTAAACTCCAGGAGAAAACACCAGTCATGAGCACATACATCCACTAAGAAACGAGCTATTCATCTAATTTACATGTTAATCAACAGCTGCTACTTGCTCATGCATTTTGGCATCATCTGGTGCTTTCTGGCAAACAGTGATAATAATAATAGTGGACTCCAAAGATTAAAAAAAAAGTCAAAGGTTAAAAAAAATCCGGGATCCACACAGCTTCCCAACTGGTTGGAGAGGCAAAGCCAGCAACCATGGCTTTTTCCCCAAGTACTTGGTGGAATAAGATGGAGTATGAAGAGGTGGGATTGGGGAAGGATGGATAACACACCTCCCCTGACTCTGGCATGAAGCATTTAAATTTTTTTTTACAGAGACTCTAAATTCCCAAGGACTATAAACTCCCGAAGAGCAGGGACCTCGCTTACATGTCCATCATTGTATCCCTAGCATAGTTACCAGGGCCTGGTACATAGTAGCTGCTCAGTTAATATTTGCTGAAAGACCATGAGAGCTCATAAAAGAAAGGAACCAGCCAGGGTCAGGGCTGGGTAGAGCAGGTTGTCTGGGAGGGATGGGGCTCTACAAGCCTCTCAGGATGGTTTACTAAGATGGGGGCAGGGGAGCCCGGACGGCATTCCTGCTGAAAAGAAGAGGAGTATGGGTGCGGAGGTGAGACTGGGCATGGTGAAAATGGAGGAGCCTACCTAGAGGGGCTGGCTAGGAGATGTGGGGGGAGCTCAGTGATGTGGTCTCAGCCCCTTGCTGCTGCAGGGGAGTTGGGAATATGAGAGGGACTCTGTAAGACATCATTCACCGACACCCCCAAAAGGAAGCCCAGTCCTTTGTGTGTGTGTGGGCGGGGTGTGTGTGCAAGAGAAGTAGACATTTTTTCAAAGTGAATCTCATATATGTGTGTGTATGATGTGTAAATTATGTCATGTTTACTTTTTAAATTTCCCCACAATTTTTTTTTTTTGTTTATTTGTTTTTGGAGAGATGATGCATTCAAATTCAAAAGGTAAAAATTCTCCTTTCCCCCTATGCATCAGACCCCTAGTTCCCCTCTTCCCAGAGACACCTTGATTTCCAGTCTACTAGGTATTCTTTTTTTTAAAATTTATTCTTTATTTATTTTTAAAAGATACTTAGATTACATAAAATGTTACATAAAAAAATATAAGGATTCCTATATGCCCCACTCCCCACACCTCCCACTTTTCCCTGCATTAAAAACGTCTTTCATTAGTGTGGTATATTCTTTGCAATTGATGAACACATTTTGGAGCATTGCTACTAAGCATGGATTATAGTTTACATTGTAGTTTACAGTCTCTCCCACTCAATTCTGTAGGCTATGGCAGGATATATAATGGCCTGTATCTGTCACTGCAATGTCACCCAGCTCAATTCCAAGTCCTGAAAATGCCCCCATATTACTCCTCTTTTTCCCTCTCCCTGACTTCAGCACCTCCAGTGGCCACTGTCTCCACATCAATGATATAATTTCTTCCATTGCTAGGATCACAATAAGTTTATAGTAGAATATCAGTAAGTCTACTCTAGTCTATATTTTATTCCCCAATCCTGAGGATTCTGGGATGGTGA
>JAQZBX010036242.1:0-24250 GCA_029593785.1 Cabassous unicinctus
CCTATCAAATGGATTTTCTGAGACATAGTGATCTCTACAGATGCTCAGAAGACAATCCAGCAAGATGGAGGAAACATTTATCCTAACACCAAACAGAGGCCAGTTGGAAAAATGCACATTTTTTTCTCTCCTCATACCTGCCTTCTTTTCATTTGCTCTCCATATTTAATTCTAGCTAATAAGCTTTTGATCAAATTCCTTTTCTTGGGAATCATAGGTTAAGATATTTAATATCAGAAGTAACCTAGGAAGCAGATACATAGTATGTAATTTTAGATATTAGTTAGCAATAAGGTCCTCACTGCTGTAGGAATTGGTGGTAATCCCCCCTGACATGTGGAGGCATGACATTTATCACTGATCCATATGAAGGAATCTAGGAACAGGCAAGTCTTGGTAAAACAACATATGCAATGCATGGGATCACCATTAAAGGCTGACAATATCAGAGAAGCTGTAGAAGTAGTTGAAATGAAAGGCAAGTAATCAGAAGACATGGTTTTGAATCTTGCCAAACCAATTATGATCTAGAGCATGTTATTTTACCTTTCTTTTTTCTCCAATTATAAATCTGGGAAAATTATCATTGTATTGTCTATATCATAAAGACAAGAAGATTGTGAAAATAAGTAAAATTTTATTCAAATATCAGTATACATTGTATAGAATAAGCATTATAGAGTTTTCTCAAAAATGTAAACTTTCATGTTCTTCCATTTATAAAAAAAAATATTTGTTTTAGAGAATGCAAAAACAAGTTTATATGTTATTTGCGGGTCATTCAGACTATGGTTCCCAATAAAACCAATTTTCTCTCTTCTCTTTCCCGTGTTTGCTCTCATTATCCAGTCATGACCATAATGTAGGCATCATCGTCACACAATTCAATTCTTCCACAGTTCTTTGCTCATACTGTTTTTCAACAAAATAGAAGACTATTGAATCGTGCTTTGCATTTTCTACTACAGTCTGCAACTCAAGTTTTACCTTAGTTATGAAGAGTTTTGTAGCTTTTATAATCATCTCTTTATTTAATTCAATTGATTGCCTGAACCACAAGAGAACTTTAATTTAGAAGAAAACTTGCAAGTTTTTGTTTAACAAAAATCATTATTTTTCTATTTGGGAGGGGAGGTGCCAATTTGTACCTGTACCTTTAGATGAAAAAGTGCAGAACTGGTTGCCACTGCAGGTACTAGAGTAAGAGGTAGGGAAGATGTGAATTAACCCATGAGAAATATTATAAGCAACTTATTCTGAAACAAATCAAAATTTAAATCCTGGGTCCAAGTCTTGCCTTAGACTTCTTTGGCATTTTCCATTTTGTCAAAGCTCAGACCTTTCACTCTCCTGGTTCATTAGAATTTTTTAAAACATAAAGTACATGCATTTTGACATCATAAGACTAAATGGAATTGGGACTCATGGTCTGTGTTCAAACTTCACAATGTAAAAAAGATGATCCCTTTTGACATAACTACTCTTTAAAGACTTGAGGTTGTTTTCACCATTTTAAACAGCACATCTGACCAGCTTTTCTTTTGGGAAATCTTTCAGTCCACAGAAAAATTGAGAAGGAGATTTGTGGTTATACCCTCTGAGGTAAAGTAATTTAAATGCCACTTGGACATTAAACAGAAAACATACATGTATATTTCCACCCTTGAGACCAAAATTGATATTCAAGTTTTACATAGGAAAAAAATTCCACATAAATGTCATTAATGATGTTGCAAAAATCAGAAAAAAAACAAAACAAAACAAAACAGGAAATTCCTACAACCAGGAGAGCCTCAATGCATCGTGAAGTTCATTAATCTTTAGCATTGAAGTTAAACATTGATTCTGACTGCATAGTAAATACTGAAAAATGCATTTAATTGAGAGTTCAATGAATTATCTTAAAAATTGCAGTGAATGATTCATTCTATATCCATCAGAAGATGTCAAAATTAAGCAGATATTTTTATGATGTGGGAAAATTCATGAAGGAAATAATAGCAATTCTCCTCAGTGCCACATATGGTTTTATTAGAGAAGAGTAAATTGATAGATAAATCAAGTGAGTGATATATATTTTAGGCAAAATATTAAAATACAAATGGAGAGAAAAAGAGCACAATTCAGAAGAAATTAAGGAAATGCACAAGAGTAGATATACACTGCTTTCTCCATTCCTCTTTTACTACTCTCCATATGATATGTATGCAGGGTGAATTAAGTATGTGGAATGTTTTCGATTTAGAACATCTTAACTTGGAAATCAATGTGATTAATTTAATGGCTGAAGAAGGGAATGAGATGAACAGTAAAGAGAAGGAAATAAGATTAATTCTGGGACAGGAGAAAATTTCGAAGCTGTATGAAGAGAAGTGTCTTGGTTGAGTAAACTTGGGTTCCAGGAAAAACATAAAAAGGAATATTTTCCTACGACAATTTCAAAAAATATTTGGATATGAAAAGTATATTTTCAGTATCCAGATAGTAACAAAATAATTAAAACACACCTTAAAAATATCAATTGTATATCTATCAGTATTTATAGAAATTGTAAAGGCTATTTGATTCTCTTATTTTCAAAGCAGGGCTAAGAAGATCGTTGGGGATTTGTAAGTATCATTTGAGTGACTATGTGGAAAATGATGAGAATTGCATTTAGGAGATTGTGGGACACTAAAAAAATATTCACTATTATTAGTTTTATTTCCCTTTTCAGTCTCAAGTAATTACACTCAATTTGATATGAATTGTAACAACTTTCATTTTTATGCTAAACTTCAATGTATATTTAATTACTATTTTGGCTAATATATATCAGATATGTAATGTATACATAACAATGTAAGGAATGACAAGAAGAAAAGAAGAGATTGATGCTTATTGCACACTATATGTGCCTATGAAATTAACATACATAACTGTGGGACTTTGATATTAGAAATTCACAAATTAAAAGAAGCAAAATGGGTTTCAGGTAAATGTATTATCTTGCCCCGATTATATGGCCATGACCCTTTTCTGGTCTCTTGTCTGAATGCAAAGTTTATGCACAGATAATTTGACCAAATTATGAATGACAAGAAGCGTACAAGGTGCTGTTATTGACTGTCTGAAAAAATGCCTCAAAGAACTTAAATAAGAATTAATTTCCTGGCTGTTCAAAGTGTCAATGAGGAGATAGTTCCAAGTATTTTAGTGAATGTTAAAGGAGATGGAGATTTCCATAGGTTTAAAGAGTCAAGGAAAGCTTGCTAGAGATGGAGCAGCAAGTGTCTTTTGAGCATGGGTGAAATAAAAGGAAACAACAGTTTAGAGGCTTTTATCTGCCATGTTATATGGAATAAGTTGCAAAGGGTCAAAGAGTAATTAAAATTGAGATGGAATACCTCTGTCAAACTTACAGAGACTAGTGTGGGTGCTGTTTATTAATTAATTAATTTATTTATTTATTTTACATTTGGGGCTCTGTTATTATGAGACTTTATTATTCAGAATGAGAAAGAACTTAGTGTAGGTGAGGGCCTGAAGTGTAATCCCTCAACAGGTGTCCTGTCCTAAATTATTTATTGGGTGAAAATAGAAAGGGAATAACCAGTATATTACTCCATATATCCTTGAAACATAATAAAAAATAAATGAGTCAGTTATTAACAAAACTTTTTTTTAAAGAATGTAGTGAAAGACTGATTCCCAAATCTTACAAAATAATAAATAGCAGAGCTGGTTTACAAGTTAAAATACAAGTATTAAATATTCTAATCTAATATTTTGTAAGAAGGATGATTAAGATTGAAATGTAAGTGTTCCTGTTGGGATAAACTATTGTGGTTAATGCTTCCTACGTATCCATGTTGACCGTACCTTCCAGGATTTTTATAGGCTGTGTGTAGAATTAGGAGAAAAATGATGATTGAGCCCATTAAGAGATGCAAGTTATAGTTTTTATGTTTTCATAGATTTACTGTATAAATCTTTGTAACAAAAAGAAAATAGTTATGTAATATCCCCCTACTTCATGCTAAATTTGAGCAGACATAATAATGGAATTCTATTTTATTTCTGCAATGTGTTTTGCTTTTTTAATGTAATCACCATGAGTGGCAAGATTTGCCACTAAAAATCGAAATTCTGTTTCTGCTGCCTAGCATGTTACATGTGCATGTTACATAGTAGAAACTACAAATATTTGTTGAATAAATAATTTTGTCTTTATTTTGTCATCAATATTTTGAAGATCCTATTTCATGCAGCTGATTTCAGCTTTTGAAACGCCACGTGTCCTATAGAGAAAGCAAGTGTATTATTATTTTAGTGAACAGATTAAGAATAGGAGGGATTATGAAGTGAAAAAACCTGCCTGTAGATATACCTGGTAAATTTGTGTTTAAAAAACTATTGCTTATAGCTCCTGTTACCAAGCTCTCTCTATAATTCAGCTAAACATGAATTTTAGGATCTTGTGAATCTATTCTTAAGAGAAAAAGATATTGGAAATAAAATACAGGTATTGGAAATGTAATTCTATTTTCCTTAATTAATGGAATTTTCTAAGTGCAATTCATGACATTGTTTCCTGTAACAATCAGGTTCTTCAAGGCCATAATAACAAAGTATTAAAATGATTTTAAACCTTTGGAAAGCAGTAAAGTTGTGCTCATAACTATGATCACCTATAAGCAAATTAATTAGAACTGTATTCATCTGTGAAATAAACTCAGGTTACTTCTATAAATAACTTCTATATTTTATCTGACTTAAAAATACTAATAAAAGTCATATTTTGAAAAATTTTCTTGGGACTCTTTTTGAATTAAGTATTTCTTAAATAAATAATTCAGTCACCGTTAATAATAACAGGATAAATAAAGAAATCATAATTTTTCCATCAAGCCATGTAATCTTTTGTTTATTAAAAAAATTAATATACTCTAATGTATGCCAAAAGCCAGTCACAGCTGTACATTGTTCTAGTCTCACCTTACAGGGAACCTTATTTTCTCAATTTTATATGTACAGTTATTATTATTATATAATCTTTTTATATAAATCAAAAGAAATATCACAGATTTCATGTATATTATTTTTCCATAATATTGTTAAATATATAATGCTTTCCTACCCAGAATTAAGACCTTTGTTGAGGCCAATGAGATACTCATATTGAGTGCAAACAACTTAATAATCAAGATACATAATATTTGACACAGTATTTAAATATAATGCAAAATTACACAATAAACAAAATATCCAGATTTTAAATAAAGATAGGACATTTTCCTGTATTTTTGTATAACTCATTGCACTCATTTAACCCTACACCTGGTTATTAGGAAGGGAAATTACACCAGAATAAGAAATGCATCTTCACTAAGCTTGCCTTTGCAGCCTACCACAGAGTGGATGCACATTTTGTTTCATTCTCCTAGCAAATGCAACTATTAAAATCTTTCCCTTTCCAAAATAATCTGACATGTATGGTCAGCCTTTTCATATAAGGTTTAAAATTAATTACTTTAAAATGCAGTATAGGGCTGATGATTAAATAAAATAATTTATTTCTACAATACTCATTCAATCACACCAAGCTTATTAATGTTTCTGATGTTGACATGTCATTTTTTTCAGATAAACCTTTTGAGCATTAACTGCATTAGACCATGGAAGCCACCAATAATGCCACTGAATTCATTCTATTTATTGAGACTTTCCCAGCGCAAAGAAAATTAAATATTTGTGCTTTCTATTATTCTTATTTTCTTATATAGCTATTTAGATGGGATAATGGATCATAATTATTTCTATCACATGCAGTCAGCTTATTGACCAACCTATGTATTTCTTCTATAATTACCTTGCTCTCTCAAATGTATGATATACCTCAAAAGTGACACCCAAGCTAATTGCAGACTTGGTGACAGAAAGAAACACAATTTTTTATACTTTCTCTATGGCCCAGCTCTTTACCATGCATTTGTTGGGCGGCATCGAGGTCTGCATCCTTACAGTGATGGCCTATTATGGTTGTGTGGCCATCTGCAAGCCCTTGTACTACACTGTCATCATAAGCAGGCAGAGGGGTGATGCCCTGGTCATTGCTTGCTGTCCTGGGGCATTTCTGCCTTCCTTTGTCCACTGTCTCCTCTCCATCAATTTACAATTCTGTGTCCTCAGTTATATCAATCATTACTACTGTGATATGTATCTTTTGCTGAAACTAGCCTGCACTAGCACAGACAGAGTGGGAATTCTGGTCATTGACAGTTCAGATATGATGGGTTTGGTGACATTTGTTGTCTTGATGAAAACTTACTTTTTGATATTAGACACCATCAGGGTTTACCCTGCAAAAAAGCCACAGCAAACCTCTGTCCACTTGTAGTCTCACGTAACAGTGGTTCTGTTTTTTGTGCCTGTTCTCTTCATTTACATTAGACCAACCACAACTTTTCCAGAAGATAAAGTGTTTGCTCTTTTCTACACCATCATTGTACCCATGTTCATCCCTCTGATCTACATGCTGAGACTTGGAAATGAAGAATGCCTTAAGAGAAGTGTGGTGCCAGAAAATATTTTTGATTGGAAAGCAAATGATTTGAAAAGCATTCTGCTACTCATTACACACCCTGTTTAATTGATGTTTGCTCTATCTCAAGTTTATTAAAGCATGATCTCTGCTAGAAGAAAAAATAAATATAGCTACTAATATCAGTATATTAATATTATATTTTACCTTGAGCTATTTTTTCTCTGTTTATCTGTGTTTCTTACATTGTTCCCTGACATTTTTGGTCATTCCTTCCTTGTTAATGTCTTGTTCACTCTTCTTTATATTTTTTTCTTTGGATTTTATTCACAGGTCACTAACAGGAGCCCATCTTTCTACACTTTGCTTTTGTGAATGAATCTCCAAAACATACATAAATTACACTAATACAGATCATCCCAGGCTTAAAAGCCCATAATACTTATGATCTTTCCTGTATTTTCCAACAAAATAAAAAAAAAATGGGGCATCAGAAATTCAGAAATATATTTCAGAACTTATCCCATGCTTTTTTGTTTGGATTGCAACAAAATAAAGACCAAAAATTAATTATGTAGGGTCTAAATAATAAACATTATTTTCTTTAAAGAAATAGATAGAAAAATTGGAAAGATTTTCCTAAAGTTATTTTAATGAGATCATTTTAAAATATCACAAAATTTCAATAATTATATAATATGTGCTATATATATGCTATACTGCAAGTCTTTTTCACTTAGCAGTGAAAATTATTATTGGTAAAAAGCAGGTCAGCCATGTAATTTATTATCCAACCTGAGCAGCATTGACCATAAAAAGAGGTGTACTAATAATTATGCTTTAACTATAGAAATGAAATGATATAGTGTCAGGTGACCAGTATGCACAGCTCCATTTAAATATCTAGGAAGTCTGGAAACCCCAGTGAAAAGTTCAGTGCCAGCTGAGGAGTTCCACTTAAGATAGCGACTTAGTTCCAATGCGATTGTAATCACAAAGGCAAATACTCATACTAACACAACTTGATCTAAAGTATGCTTAAATTAATTATTTCTATTACCATCAAAAAGGAAACTACAAATGCTCAATATCTTATAGAGTGACCATGTCTCTTAGAAATTCCACAGATTTGAAGAATATTTTCCAATAATAACTTACAAATTATAATGACATTAAATACATTATAATAAAGTTTCACTTCAGTTAACATGAGTATTTGTGAGAAATTCAGAATTTTTACTAAGAAAAAGTCCCCATAAATGTTAGTTTTGAAATAATATTTGAATTATCTTTTTTAAAATTTATTGAGGTATATCTTTCATACATGAACATACATAAACAATAAGTGTATAGCAATAATTGTGAACTTACAAAACAAAAATACATAGCATCATACATAGTTCTCATACCTCCCCCTACCACCAATACCTTGCATTGTTGTTAAACATTTTTATCTAATGATTAAGAGCATCCTAAAATAAACTACTAAACAAAGGATTTTCCCCAACCCAACCTATTATGATTATTATTTTTATATCATGTATAAATGAACATACATTAAAAATAAGTGTAGAGTAAAAGTTGTGAACTTAGAAAGCAAACATTCATTACATCCTACAGGGTTCCCATACATCAACTCTCAACCAACAATTTGCATTGTCGTGAAACATTTGTTACAAATTATGAAAGAATATTGTCAAAATTTTACTATTAATTATAGTAATTATCTTACACTTGGTGTATTTTTCCCCAAAACCACCCTAATATTATTTTTTAAATATACTTTTATGACAGAAGTTGTAAACTTACAAAACAATCATACACATGTGCAGAATTCCCAAACAACATCTCTTCTATCAACACATCATGCTGTGTTGGAACACTTATTACAGATTATGAGATAATATCATCCAAATAATTCGAAGTCCATAGCATACATTTGGCACACAAATTCCATACTCCCCCATTATCAACACAGTACGTCTTTGGCATTGATGCAAGAATATTACATTATTGCTGTTAACCACAGTCCATAGGTCACTCCAGTTTTATTTTTCCCATGCTTCTCCACATTCCCACCACCCTGCAATAGTGATGTACATCTAATCTAGCTCACAAAAGACACACTTGCATCTGTACCATCAACCACAATTCTAATCCACCTCTGGGTTTACTGTGCTATTCAGTCCCTAGATTATTCTAGCTTTCTGTCAACTGACATTTGCATCCTTAGACTACCTTTTCAGCCACATTCACATTTACAAACCAGCTGTTACTCACTGTAATATGTAACAAAAAATCTGCACATTTCCACACTTTTAAAGTAAATCTAATAAGAACTTCTACATACATGAAATAGCAGTAGTCCATTTCAGTCCTCCTCTTAACTCCTTTAAAATGGACCACCTACCATCATGTCTTGAAGATATTTTCCTACATTTTCATATAGAATTTACATGGTTCTTGTTTTATATTTAGTTTTTTATTCATTTTGAGTTAATTTTTGTATAAGGTGTGAGATAAGGGTCATCTGTCCTTCTTTTGGTATGGATATCCAGTTTTCTGAGCAACATTTGTTGAATGGACTATTCTGCACGAGTTGGGTAGGTTTGACAGGCTAGTCAAAAATCACTTAACCATAGATGTGAGGGTCTGGTTCTCAAACATCAGTTTGGTTCCATTGGTCTATGTGTCTGTCTTTATGCCAGTACCATGATGTTTTTACCACTGTAGCTAGGTAATACTTAAAGTCTGGAAATGAGAGTCCTCCAACTTTGCTTTTCATTCTTAAGATGCTTTTGGCTATTCAGAATTCCTTACCTTCTAAATAAATTTAATAATCATGATTTCTATTTATTTTTAAAATGCTGGTGGAATGTTTATCAGGATTGCATTGAATCTGTTTATCAATTCAAGTAGAATTGACATCTTAATGATATTTAATCTTCTAATCCATGAGCACAGAATGTTCTTCCAATTATTTGGGTCTTTTTAAAAAATTTCTTTTAACAAAGATTTGTAGTTTTCTGAATACAAGTGTTTTAAATCATTGGTTATGTTTATTCCAGAATATTTGGGTTTTATCTGTCATATTTTATTTTCACCACCCTTTTGACACTTTAGACTACTTTATTGATATAATCTTCATTTCTAGACTCTCTTCCAGGCCTCTCTCTCCTGTCTTTTGTTTTCAGGCTGTAGGATACCTTTTCATATTTCCTGCAAAGCAGATTTCTTGGTTATAAACTCTCTCTGTCTCTGTTTACCTGTGAATATTCTAAACTCACCCTCATTTTTGAAAGAAAATCTGGCTGCATATAAGATTCTTGGCTGTAAGTTTTTATCTTGCAGTGTCTTAAAAATATCATACCACTGTCTTCTTGCCTCCATGGTTTCTGGTGAGAAATCAGCACTAATTCTGATTGGGAATCTCTTATATGTTATTCATTGCTTTTCTCTTGCTGCTCTCAGAATTCTCTCTTTGTCTTTGGCATTTGACATTCTGATTAGTTTGTGCCTCAGAGTCGGTCTATTCAGAATTTTTTGAATGGGAGTACGTTGTACTTCTTGGACATGTGTATCTATGTACTTCAATAGGATTGGGAAATTTTCTAGCATTATTTCTTCAAATATTCCTTCGGCCCATTTTCCCTTCTCTTCTCCTGCTGGGACACTCATGACACATATGTTTGCACATCTTTTGCTTTTGTTTAGTTCACTGAGACCTTGTGCAAGTTTTTACAATCTTTTCTTCATCTGTTATTTTTTTTTGTTCACTTTTAGAAGCCATTTCATCAAGCTCACAAATCCTTTCTTCTACCTCCTGAATCTGCTATTATATGATTCCCATATATATTTAAAATCATTCATTGCAAATTTCATTCCCATAAGATCTGATACTTTTCTATGTATGCTTTCAAATTCTTCTTTGTGCTCATCCAATGTCTTCTTAGTATCCTTAATTTTTTTAGCCACCTCATTAGATTTATTAAGAAGATTTGTTTGAACATCTATGATTACTTGTATCAACTCCTTTATGTCATCTGGAGGCTTACCTTGTTCTTTTACCTGGTCCATACATTCCTGTTTCTTGGTGTGGATTGTAATTTTTGGTTGGTGTCTTGGCATATGACTGACTAGAGTATTTATTCTGGATGCAATTTTGTGCTTTAGTTTAGGGCTTCCTGCCCTTTCTCTCTTTCCAGTTGTGTCCAAGGAGCCAAGGATGTAGTTGGTGCTATAAGCTGTGGAGGCTCAAGCTGCACTCATTGCCCCAAGGACTGATGAAGCTTCTCCCAACTTTCTCCTTTGCCAGGGGTAGGGAGAGAGCCACAGCTGTGTGGAATAATCCAAGCAATGCAAGCCTTGACTGTAGTTCCCAGAGAGATTGATGAAGCTTCATGCTCCTTTCTCCCCTGCCTGGGGTGGGGATAGAGCTACAGGTGTGGGCAGCAATCTAAACAGTGCAAGTCCAAGTGACCTCAGTTGCCCTGGTATACTTCTGATTATTCAGTCGGTGCTAGTCGAATGTACCTGCAGTTAACTGGATAGGTTGATGCAGGGTCCGCTGTCTTCCTCCCTGCTAGAAATGGGGCTGAAACCTAAGCTAGGGCTGCAAGGCCAATCTGGGTGAAAGAAACTGGTCTTTACTATCACTGTGATTGTCAGTCAGCTGGGCTACCCCTCATGCTGGGGATGTAGTCAAAATGGTGGCTACCGTCCTCTTTCTGACTTGGATAGGTTCAAACTCTCTATTCTTAGGGCTATACTTTAGCCAGCCACATTTACTAATCAGTAGTTGAAATTGGTGGCCAACCATCTCTTCCTTCCCTGTTATGGGGAAATGAAGCTTCTAATTTCTGCCAGAGAATAGCTCCTACGGTGGCTTGTGCTGCCAAAGTATGATGATCACTGGCCTTCTTGGTGTGGCCTTTAGTTTCTCAGAGAGGCTGGCTCAGCAACTCCAGCTTCCACCCTGCCCAAGGTGGGCCTGGGGTTTATACTAGAGCTACAGTCTTGTCTACATAGAAAGAAGCTTGTCCCTACCAGCACTGTGATTTTCAGTCAGCCCTGCTTCACCTCATATCAGGTGCAAAGTTAAGATGGTGGCTTGAATACAGATTACCTAAAGAGGATCATAATCTTGCTAAATTCTATGAGAAAATTTCTCCCATATATTCCCTGGAAGGGTCTCTAAAGATAGTCAAATATATTTTGTTAATTATGAGACAATTTTCCTTCTCAGTAAACCTCCTTTTTACTAAAACAATCCTTAAAGATTCCTGATCAAGATTAAGGAATTTTAATTTTTAATTATGGATTAATCATTAATTGAATGTATTAATTACTTAATATTTTGAGTATGGTTGTTTAAATTTGAATTTGGGCTTAAATACATTTCAAAAATTCCTTGCAATATTACTATTCCATTCTCTCTTGCTTTCTTTTCTCTCTCCTTCCTTCTTTGCCTCCCTTTCCCCCTTTCTTGTCTCTCACTCTCTCTCTCCATAAATATGTATATATGTATGTTAGGAAAGGCATTTAATTATCAGGTTTCATAGAGCCTTCATAATAATATAACATGCAGACTATGGGCATGTGCTTTACACAATGATGTTCTGCTTAGCTCTGCATGCTTTCTTGATTTAGGTACAATACTAGTGGTTGACAAACACTCAAAGACTCTCTGGTTATTTGGTAAAAAACAGTAGACTTGTAGGGTATGAGGCCATATAATTAGTTTTTAATTAGAATTTGTAGTTATGATTCTTTTTATCTTTTCCAGAACTGATTCAATTTTTTATTATTTTTTATGATATTTGATATCTTCTATACTTTGTGACCAAGTAATGAGGGCTGTCTCATCTCCTCATATTTAGCCTTTTAAACCTGGTGGATCACTCTTCCCACAAGATTCCTCAGTTTATTAAAATTCTTGCCCATCCATTGAATATGTAACTTTTTAAAAAGCTTAGCATATTGAAAATGTATTCCTCCCAATTAGTATAAGTTAGAAATGTAATTAAATTCCCTTAATGATTCATGTTGTTGACTGGTTTCCATGGAAAACAAAACCTGAGGCCAAGTTGTATGCTAACACTTTGTTTGGAAATGAAATTCCTGCATATTTGGTCTGGCAGTAAAATGAAGTGAAACAGATATGTGGGAACATGAATACAAAGGAAGGTGTGAGAGAGCCAGCAAGAACATCACATCAAACATTGTTGAGTTATTGTGTCTCAATGAACACATTTAGAAAGGCAGACAAGAAATATTGCACATTAATACCATCTATCAAAGGGTTAAAATAAAAGAGAATTATATGTCTGGCTGTCTCCCATTTCTTGATTTTCCCAGTTCAATAGTCACCTCAGAAAGATGAACTCCCATGGGAAATCTGAGTTGAATTGTATGATCCTTCATAATCTTGCAGACTGAAGATCACACACTTCATAGTGTCGTGTTTCACTCAACGTTAGAAATAATGAAAGAACTCCTAAGTTCCAGGCACATTTTTAATCAGTCTTTCAAGGGATCACAAACTTGTTTGACTGAGCCCTCTCTGAAATGTGCATGGGGCACATTTGTGAACCACTGTTTCTCAGTAGTTCACAAATGTTCCATGTTTCCAGGAACAGGTTAAGAGACATTCCATTACAAATTATTGAAACACCAGAGCCTGAGAAATTCAGTGATTCCCCATGTAGCTGGAATGGAAAACGGATATTGTAAAGATGGCTAAAAGAAGCTATGTGGGGGAAGGGTTTAATCTATAGCCAGAAATAAAATGTATTAAAGCTGGCAAAAGAATAAACTATTTTCAAATGTTACAAGAAAAAACTTGTGATAATGTTGCAATCTACAGACCAAAGTCAATAACAACAACAACAAAAAAAAAAAGAAGGAAGGACTCCTGGAACCATCCATGTTTCTCAGTGATCAATCCATGAAAAGCATAGGGTTTCAAGTTTTGAGACTATATAGTTTCAGAAAGCAATTGCATTTGCTAAAAAAGTGATACATTTAGAAGTTATGGGTAGACATTATAACCATTAGTGTTGAGGAAAATTAATAAATATATGATATTTTAATCATACCTTGTGTAAAAATATACCTTTTAAGTAATAAAATTTCAACTCCATCCCTATGATAATATGTAGCTCACAGATCATCATCACCAAATATGCTATATATTTTTGCCAAATGTTGCTCTTAGACTATATTAAACTTGAATCTGAAAGTAAGTTTAAAATATTTTACTTTGAGAAAAAATCACTAATTTTCATTGGTTTGTTTTCTTTTTTACTGTAGTAAACTCACTGTGCTTTACTCATTGACCATATATATTTAATGTCCAATCAGAATAACATTAATCTAGTACACATGACATATCAAGCAGGATAGTGGAGAAATCTCACAGGCATACTGAACTTTGAGAAATCCAGCATGTCTTAGGAAAAATAGTGGATGAAAGAGATAAAGGGGAATATAATATAAATACTCTGGGAAATTTTGCCCTGAATAATGTTCAGCCTAATGCTGGAATGTGTATGAGATATAAGCTATTATTCTACTTTTTCAGCTATGAGGCATCTCTAATAGTATAAACATCTTGCTGGGTTGGATGCATGTATCCCATCTTTATCATTTCTCATTTGATGATTGTGAAAAATTTTGTACTTAATTTGTTTGAACATAGCACGTATTATCTTTTCTTAAAAATCTTCCTATAACTTATCAAAAAGGGAGAGGTTAAAGGGAATCTACCTAAGCATGGTTCTGCTCCTACATCTTATTCGTGGAAGATAGGTTGCGTGCACACTTAGATATTTAAAATTTGGCTTTTATGTGTATAAGCAATATTATGTGCTGTCCCTCATATTCATTCTCTCTAATTTGCCTTTTTTTCACTTCTCCTTGCCATGTATTTCACAATATATATATGAGAGGCTCTATAAATTCAAAACATGCCTTGAAATCCCCTCTTCCACAACTTAACCTTACCATTCTTGTATCATTCCACTCAGTAATGCTGTGTATCTAGACATTCCAAAACTTATGGCTTATCAACAAGTGTTTAATTCTTGCTCATGTCTCTGTGCATTAGTTGGGGTTCACCTTAATGAGGTTTGGCTTGGCTGGGTATAATCACAGTATTCAGGTTGAATTCAGGTACACTCCACGTAACTCTCATTCTTCCCATGCATAATATATAAGTTCATATTGTATTCAAAACTGGTCACCATGCAACACCTGGATTTATCAAAACATGGACAAAATGAGGCATTCCCACTCAGACAATACAGAAATAGTGAATTTCTAGAGACTTTTGGTATGTGAGAACTTTTTTAATCTCCCGGATATGTTTAAATGATTAAAATGGATGTCATATGGAGGAATAGGAAAGCTATCTTTTCATATTCAATTGAGCATTGCAGGGAAATTTGTTTAAAATATTTTATAATGCAGAGAACAGAAGTATAACCATTAATTAGAAGGCACAAAGAGGGATATTTTCACACTTTTACATTACGAAATAAATTTCTTCATCTGGGAAATGATTACTAGTGCCATTTACTTTCATTAATGAAGGCTTCTTTTTCATAAAGTCAATCCCCCATCTTCTGGCAGCAATATTAGAAAGTTAAAAAGCCAGAAGCTAAAGTTATTATTATAATACATCTAAATAATAAATTGTTGTTGTTGACCAGACTTGCTCCCTGAAACTGGGGAGATTCTGAGTTCTCATCATTCTAGGCAATATCCTTCCAAAGAACCAAGAGGAGATTATCTAAGCTTGTCTGATAGAGATTGACTACGAGAAACTTTTGTAACTAAGAAAAAGTTTTTAATATCACTGGTGGAAATTTCAGTAATTTTTAACTTGCTACCCTTCCAACCTTTTGAGTCATGAACCTAGCAGCTTTTACATTCTTAGGGACCTCAGACCTGCAATATCAGTAATAGTATCCCCCAAATTCAAATATTTTAGAGCAAAAGCATAAGGAGAAGGGTATTGTGTAGCATGTCTTTATTTCTGTTTTTTTAAAACAGTTTAATTTCATCTCTCTTTGTGTTGGTATGCAGAGCAGATAATGACATAGACATAAAGTGAGGATCTTTGGATTCCAACGACTCACTGAGCTCTTAAGCTATAAGAAAATAAAATTTTTAGTCCCAATAATTCCAAAGTCATGTTTCCTGAACACTGACCACTGGCTACATAAAAATTATTATAGAAACTTTAAAAAATACAATTTTTATATATCTCTTAGCCCTGGCCTACCTAATCAGAATGTCTTGTACTAAGCTCTATTAAAAAAATCTCTCAGGGTGGTTCCATTTGAGAGTCAAATTGAACAAGTACTAATGTGGTCTTCATTTTAAAATTGAGTAAATGTAAATCCATAGGCAGCAGGGAGTAAATGTCGATACTGGAACAATAGCCATGGATTTCTGTAATCCCAAGGCAAGGATTTTGATTTCTTGAGTATACCTTCTAAACCAGAGTTCTTGCTATTTTTCATCTTTCCTATCTTCAATTCTTCAACAAAATCATACATTTCTTAGGCATTAACTATGTGTAGTCCTTAACATGAGTAATGTTTTCACAGAAACAAAGAGGCATATGCACACACATACCACAACCATAGACATAAACATTAACTGGATAATCTAATTTGTGAAAATGTCAGTGGGACAATGGCAGAGGGGTAGTCAATGATAAACTCACCTGCTAGAGAAATAAAGCCCAGGTGTGTTTTATGATAAAGGAAAAACATATCACTGAGGCAAGTGTTCACATGAGAAGGCATACTTTTGTTTCTCCAGAAGGAGTCTTTCTGGAATTCAGAGCTGGAAATTCTGATTAAGCAAGTGTGTAAAGCAGTGAGAAATGACTCACTATATTCACTGGAGCTGTTTGGTTCAAACATTGGAATAAATATGGTTTACCAATCAGGCCTGGCATTAAGTTATTTTTGCCCTTTTGGTTTGAGTCACAGTAACATATTCTACACCAGGAACAGTTTTTATTCAGTTCTTCAATTTTTCTGTCAGTCATGTTTTATTAATAGGGACTCTGGCTACAGAATGGTGGTAAAAATTAAACTCCAGGTAACAGAAGCATATTCATGGGAGTTACATTTAAAAGAGGGAACTTAAAACTAAATTTGTCCAACGTCCTTGAATAGGCAAAGAAATTGAGTTCAATAGAAAGGAAAAGTCTTCTCCTTTTACCAGAAGATAACATGTCTTTTGTCTTTTAAACTTTTTTCATACCTTTTGCATTTTGCTCACTCCTCCCCTCTCAATCCAAGCTTATTAGTTTTGGTTTCCTCAGGAATCTGTGTTTCAGAGCAATTACATCACAATGCTTCAGTTTGGAACACTGCTAATATTACGTATTCTAAATTTCACATAATATATATACAAAATGAGTGCTTAATATGTCACAGCAGACTTTTACTCTAAAGAAAATTACAAAAAGGAAAAAAAGGGAAAGAGAAAACAATAATGCTGAGTGGGGTCCTGATGATATTCTTCCTTCAATAAAATTTCTGCTATTTTAGTAAAATTACCTGATTATTAATATTAGAGTGAATATAATAATGATGATAAAAATTTCTTTGTATCTGTAAATTGTGTTATTTTCTCATTTGTTCCTTCTAAAAAGCCTATGAGGTTGTTATTATTGTCTTCATTGTGCGGATGAGTTAATTAAGGATGAGAAAATTTCTTCAAACTATTTGCCATTAGCTTCCCAGAACTGTTTACTGCCCAACAGTTTCTTCATTGCATTCTATACTTCTGCATTTCTCAGTGTATAAATCAGGGGATTTAATATAGGGGTGATAATGGTGTAAAAGACAGAAACCAACTTATCCTCTGAAAAGGTAGTATTGGGGCACATATACATGAAAAGTACAGGGACCAAAAAAGATGATGACCACAGCAATGTGGGAGCCACAGGTAGACAGAGATTTGTGCCTGCCCCTGCTGACTGCTTTCTCAGGGTTATCAGGATGACAGTATAGGAGATTAGCAGGATAACAAAGCTCACCATAGTGGTGGACCCACTGTTGGCTGTCACAACAACACCAACAATATATGTGTCTGTGCAGGCAAGTTTTAGCACAGGGTGGATGTCACAAAAATAGTGATCAATCTCATTGGGTCCACAAAAGGGTAGGGGTACCACAAGAGCCACCTGGGTAATGGAGTGTAAGAACCCACTTATCCAGGTTGCCAGCCACATGTTGATGCATCTGTCCCGGTCCTTAAAGGTCATATAGTGTAGGGGTTTACAGATGGCCACATAACGATCATAGGCCGTTACGGTAGGAATGAAGATCTCAGTACAACCAAAGAAATGTGCTGCAAAGAGTTGCAAAAAACAGCCAAAGTAGGAGATGATTTTACTCTTGGCGAATAAATCAACAATCATCTTAGGAGCTATCACTGAGAAGTGACAAATGCCAACAAAAGACAAATAATTGAGAAAAATTACACAGGAGTCTTGAAAAGGTTGCCAGTGCAAACTGTCAGCATGATGAGGAGGTTTCCCAGAAGAATGACTGTATAGAAGAAAGAAAATACCACAAAACAAACTTCTTCAATCTCTGGGTTCTGAGAAAGGTCCAAAAAAATGAATTCAGTTACATTGTTGATTTTTCCATGGAATGAATCCAGCAGAGAATCTTCCCAAGAGAGAATTAAATTATCTGAAAGAAAACATAAAATGGAACACAGCATTGTTCTAATGTTGAACAATGACATAATCACATTAGTAGATAATAAAAAAATGGTTACTCTCTGTTGCTTGGTACAGATACTTAAAGAAATGTAGGGAGCTTATTTAAATCATCATATTCACATACAACAGTCAATTCATTCACTTCAGATGAGGCAACAAAGTCCAAAGAAATAACGTGAATCCTCTAAGTCGCTAAGTCACCCACCTAAATTCCCACCTCCCTCACCAGTTTTTAAGGTTTAATCACCTGCTTCATTTTTTCCTAAATATTTATTTAGTTTTTATTCTGTATAATTTGCTCAACCTAATTTTGGAAAAAATCTTGTGATTGGGCATATGGTAATACTTTTATATCTGGAAAATTTCACCTTTATTTGACACAGAAAAATGAAGCATATGCCCACATTTTTCTCCTCTGAATACAACTATGCCTCTCATTGCATTCATCAGTAAGGACTCAAGTAGTTGAGACTGAGTGAATTTTGCAGTTTCTCCTACTTATGAAACTCAGATTTTGGGGTACATCAGATTAATTCTCTCTATTTGATTTCAAGCATTTTACAGTGAGGAGATGGTATAGTATAGGAAAAAGACAATCAAAATTGCACAATTCAAAATTTTACAAACCTGATTAACTGGGCAATAATCATGGTTGAATCATTTAATGTCCTGGGGTTTCTGTTTCCCTATTTGTGCAATTAGCAAATTTTTATTTCACTATAATCTCTATCATTCAAAGAGTTATTTCTATCATGATATAAAATCACTTGCCAACCTTAAATAAATAGCCATAAATAGGTTGAGATGAGATAAGATAAAGCAATAAAAAAGCTGCTGGAGACAAAGCAAAATCTGTTTGATCTGAAAGTTGGAAAGTGGTCTCTGGAAATTTCTTCATTTTCAAACTGGCAGGCTTTGAGGAATCCCCAGACTTTACTTTGCCTTGTTCTTGGCTTTCAATCACTTGTATGTTGACCCATAATAGCCATCCAGTACTTCTTCATGCATTCTTCTAACCCTTCAGTTTTCATGCTAGCTAATTTTATTTCTTCTAGTTTGGATGAATTAATAGTTTCCTGAACAGAACATCACCGAAAGATAATTTAAATGGGTCTGGGAGAATTCAGTGGTTTTAATATATCAGGGACTCTATTAGAGTCACTGGAATTTTTGGGTGGAAATAGTTTGTGGTATAGTATTGATTTAAAGGGCTTTCTTTGTGCTTCTTCAAATCAAGCCATAGATATAAATCATTCCTCTAATTATATGTTATGCTATGGTTATACAGTATCTTATAGTCATTGGGAAATTTGTCCATTTGAGGCCACATCTATCCAAATCATGTCAAATTTAGTGCTTAACAGTTTTAACTGAACTCTGCTCTAAGTGACACCTTTACAGCAACACTATGCCAAGAATTTACAGGTTTGGGAGAGTCTGAGAGGTTGCATGTCCTTGGTTCTGCTGATCAGAGTGGATGGAGTAGTCACTAGAAGCATACCTTGTCATATGCAAAGCAAAATAATAATAACCACAAAGACATAATTCAGATTTGGAACTCAAGCACATCCTTCTCCTTTTACATCCTGAATACCCTTTGTCTTTTCCTTTGGTAATAAAGGAAATATACTATTCCCCCACTGAGGGAGCTCTTCATTTTAATGGAAATCCAATCACAGACGTTTTTGACAACTGTGAATTTTTTCTGCATTTCATCCAGCAGAAACTGGGCATTTATGTACTGGTCTGAATTGGGACACATCCATACCACAAGGTCTTAGAGGAAAAGAAAGGAGTCCTGTTTTCTCCTTGAATAAAGATCCAACTCAAATGATTCTTCCTTCTCCTTTCTGAGAGTCTCAAACATGATAATCTCTCACTGTCTTTTGAAAGGATAAAGCTTTAGACTGTCATTTTCTTATTCACATTCATGCTATTCTATATCATAGTCATGCAAGAAAACACATTATTATCTTATTAGCTTCCTCTTAAATTACTCTCCTTTACTTCTGGAACAGCATCTTGTAAATTTGTTACACAAGCTCAAAATATAGCAATTTAATTTAATTCCCTTTTTCCTTAAAACTTCTATATATATTATAAGATACAGATTTAGAAGAAAATCTCATCAATATTTCCCATGAATTCAGTTTTGCTTTATTTTTCTATTTCTCACTGAGATAATTTGAGAGCAGCTGACCAAAATAAAGTAGGACTTGTGCCCTCAAAATTTCTTTATGATTAGTTCCAGAGAATCTTTGGAATTGCTTTGTGAATAGTTAGTAGCCACATACACAAGGGTTGGCAGGAATCAGCCTTTTTTGGTCCCGTTCCATTTTCTTATTGAGATCTACCATTTCACTGCATCATTGACAATAAATGGCCTTTTCTCTGATTCTCAGAAGGTCTATTTAAAGAGAATGATGCAAAACGATTATGACCTTTAGAAAGTATTTCCCCAAAGTTTCATTGCATTGCCAGAAACATATCAAAGACTTAACAAGGAGCTTTAATCTCCTTTTGACTTTTCACTTTAAAATAATAAAACAATTCTTTTAGTGAAATTTAAAACCCAATGAATTCTGAAATTAAGGGCTTTAATATGAATTCAAAACATTTCATCAAACAGTTGAGATTTATGTGATTATACTATACATATCTTTTATATCCAATTAACTTGTGTATATATCTATACTTATATCTATTTATAAAACTCTCTTTTAGAGATATTTAGGTGTTGACTTTGAATTATTCCATTCTTTTAAAAAGTTCCATTTAATTGGAAAACAGTGTAATCAATAGTGCTGGGTTTCACTGCTTTTCTTCTTAATTGTGTCTCTGCTGATTTCTGATTCCTGTGATGACTTGTAGCATAAGCTTCCACTCTTTTACTTTTTGAAAGTAAACCCTTTGAGGGTAAAACAAAATCATGCTGTTGGCAGGGCTGTGTGACTTCTAAAGGCTCTAAAGGAGAATCCATTTTCCTTGTGAGAAGCCGTTCAAGTCAAACTTTCCATGTGCCCTTTCTAATCTGCCAAAATTGATGTAAATTGAGTTAGATAAATCAAATTTCAGTCCTTATTGCCACAGCTGGTCTTAGGACCATAAATGATACTCATCAACTTACTCTTCTGACCACCCAAACTAGATTTCCCCACACTCAGCTGTTAGCTCTCAGATTTTTAAATGCTCAAGTGATATTCATCTTCACTTTTTAAGGGTCTGAATCCTTTCTTACTTTACTTTTTTCAGTGTATTCCACTGACAACTAGCAGCTTTCTCAGGCACTGATTGAGAATAACACTCCCAAGTATAGTATATGTGGCTTCCAAAATACAAAGAACCATCAAGTTCTGTGTCTATTTTCCAGTATTAGGAGGTGTCAAACAATAGCTATTCATACTTTGTGTGTGTGTATTTGAGGTTATCTCTTCATGCCCTAGACTACAGGATTTCTAAGAACTTAATCATGTGAAAGTCCCTGAAACGTGTTCCTGATCTTTATCTTCAAATTTCTGGAATTTGTGTAATTTTTCATGTTTAAATTACCTATTACTGTGTATTAGTAAATAAAACAAACCACCAATTAGCAACATAATGTAAAAAAATATAATAAAAAATAAATGGTTTGAAATCACAATACCAAAATTTAACTAAAACAAAACAAAATAAAACAAAAACCCAACTATTTTCTTATGATTCTGCAGTTTTGGTAGGATTCAGCTAGATGGTTCTTCTGCTGATCTCACCTGGAAACATATTGACAGCTCAAATGGGGTAGGTGGTCCAAGATGGCCTCATTCATAAATGTGACAGTTGGCTCAAGTACTTCAGTTGTCTTTCTTATGGCCTTGCTCACCAGTCTATTTTGCATAATGGTATCAATATAGTGGATCATAATAATATTTTGCATAATATTCAGAAGAAGGAATCACCTAGGATTCTATTATGAAAAAAATGACAGGAAATAACATAGTCCTTGGGCAAAATACTATTGTGTTTTGCAACATAAAGGAGAATTTCATTTGTTTAGCCATTTCATGTGGTTAAGAAAAATTCATCCACAAATTCAGAGCCACAAAACAGATTTTAGAAGTTCTGATCATCTAATCCAGATAATATTCCTCATTCTGTAGTTTCTACTGGTTCTACCACATGTGTATTATTATAATAGTCCTTAGTCATATACTACAATTCATCTATTTGTTGGATGAACCAGACAAATTAATGCAATAGTGATACCATGGGGACCGTGAATCTGTCAAATCCATCTTTTATATTATCTCTGACATCCTTATAGAATATGATTTTTCTTCATGTGAGTGTTCTTATTTCAGAAGAATGAGTCGGAAGGTTCTTCCAGGTCCTAAGTATATTTGTTCAAGTTATGCATTTGAACAATGGGAAAATAATCACAGGATAGATTTACAGTCACACTAAACCTTCTCTGAAACAGTCTTGAATCAAAACTCAATTCATAATGTGATATTAATGAGCCTCAAACACAACAGGAGAGTTACGATAGTATTTGAAGTCCTCTTGTATCAGTGACAGTTCAGAATTTATATTCAACATCCCTAAAGAAGTCTGAGTAGCCTCCTTTCCCCAATGCACTGTTCCTCTGGTAAATGATCCCTTTCTCAGTCTATTACTTAGGAAATTCACATATCTTTGTGTTATTTGCTATAACCCATTATCCTGCCCAAATTACAAGGATATGACCATATATATTACGAGAAAACTGAATGCCAAGTCTTTATTCAATATATTCTCACTTCCCAATAATTAAATTTTGCCCATCACTCAAGTCTAACACTCTCAAAAATTGTCCCCAAAATGTATTCTCCCAGTTCACACAGTTCATATTAGTGAAGTCCTACAAATGTCCCTTATGCGTAAGCTATTGCTTCTCAAATTAGGAATTTGTGTTAAGCTGTGATTTGAACATATTTACTGGTCTGGAGGTAATGAGTGCTGATGTCTCTTGATTTTATGAAGCACAATCATCAGTCTTGTGAGGCTCTTGTTCCAGGTGATGTCATTGTGTTTTCTCCACTAAAGGAGATGCAATTCTTATGGAACTAGGGCACAGGACTATTTTAGTTTGCCAAAGGGCTGTTGATGCAAAGTACCAGAAATGGGTTGGGTTTTATATTAGAGATTTATTTGAGATAAAAGTTTACAGTTCCAAAGTCTTGCCAAGTTCAAATCCAGGCACAATAAGAGGTGCTTTTTCACAAAAATCAGCTGCCACATGGTAAATCAAGATTACCATGGATCTCTGCCAAAGTTTGGTCTCAGCTGAAGGCAACCAGAGGGCTTATCTCATTCCTAGCCACCTCTATCAGTCTCAACTATGCCTCATTCTTCCCGAGTTCAGCTGCAAGCTATAGCTCTTCTCACCCTGGATCTCAGCTCTTTGAGCTTTTGGGGGGCTTCTCTCTTCTTGAACTGATCTACAGGTCCAGCCTATTGGAAACTTTGTGCTTAAGCAACCTTCTAGTCTTCTCTCACATGGCAGAGTCAAAAGTGATGACTTCCTTTGCCTGTGTCTGTGTTTCTCTCTGTGTGTCTCCATTTTCATCAGACCCAGCAAGAGGGCAGAGATTCTACGTGAATCATGCCCCACTGACATAGTCCAATTAAATGTCCATAATTGATATTATTAAGTAATCTATTTAAAGGCCTCTCAAAGGAATTTTATCCAATCAAAGTATATCACATTCAAAGATGCAGATTAGTTTAAACACATAATCTTTCCCTTTTTTGAGATTCATAAAATAATCTCAAAATGCCACAAGAACTGACTCTTTTAACACAAAGATTCAGAGATTTAGGAGCATCTAGATCTCAGGTTCTCATGCAAATTTATGCATTTCATCCAAAAAGTACACCAGTCAAAATAATGAATAAGGTCTAATTTGTATATTGCATATGCTTTACTAAGCAACTTCATCCTGCAGCTAGCTTGA
>JAQZBX010036243.1:0-24251 GCA_029593785.1 Cabassous unicinctus
TATATGATATATGAATCAAATCAGGGAGAAAATAGAACATATATAAAAATATATGCACATTTAAAAATATCGTATACATGCTTCTCTTCACATAGAAATATCTCCAAATATCTATCTATCTACCTCTGAAACACAAAATAAATATATTTATGTAAATTAAATTTGTTTCCAAATCTATACATCTCTCTATATAATTTATCTGCATTTTTCTTCTTGATTGGTAGGATTTATTTGAATATTCTGGATATGAGTTTTTGTCAAATATATATCCATCTATATATATATTTCAAAAATTGTCACCTATCATATGGCTTATCTTTTGATTACTGTATTGTGGTATTTTTATGATCAAAAAATTTTATTTTTAGTATAGTCCAATTTTTCAACATTTTCTGACAAAGTACTTGATATCATGAGTGTTCCCTGGAAATGGTTCTTCAAAGGTAAGACTCTAGGATTGATTTAACTGTTTCTTTGGCCTGGAACACATTGTTGTGTTCTTGCTAAAGAGAAAAGGGAAGCTAGTCATCCATTGTTGATTTTGAATTACCTGCTTGAGGAAAGTGCCCTAGGGACTTAATGGCTGCCTCACTTGACTAAGTTAATATTGATGAGTTATTACATTGTGAGTTGTTATAGCTTCCTCTGACTGATAGAAAGAGAAAGCCTAACTTACAGATTTAAAATTTCAGTCCAAGAGTATGTTAAAATTCAGAGCCCAGAATAAGACAGAGATTACTCAGGAAAATATAAAGCAGACTAATCATTTTCAACAGCAAGAAGATAATGCAGGGATATGCTCAAACAAGTTTCTGAGGACTGAAAAAATTGAAAAAATTACCAACCAACTTCAGGGAGAAACTACCATATCTTATAAAAATATAGGATTAGAATCATCAAAACTAAAGGGAATATTATGTCCTTCAATGGAAAACTATGCAACAGTTTATATTACATCTTTCCTCGCTGTTTAATTCTAGCCTTTCATTGCCTTTAAACTCTGTAAATCATAGATAAATACTAGCAAGGCAAAAACAAAAAATTGGCTATAAGGCTGCAAATTCTATTAAGTGGAGATACCATTGACTTCCTTCCTCAACTCTGGAAGATGATGATTTGGTCACATTTGCACATTCATTTCAATATTACTGATTAAGGAACATTTGAGATCTATTGATTCTCCTTTGAACTCTTGTCAAAGAGGCTTATGAAATTGTATTCATTCAGAGTAGAGCTGTCAGATAAAATAGAGGCCTCTGAAGGGGAAATAAGTATTGTTTTATGGGAGTAATGGACTTAAATCCATGCAGACTTCTCTGAGACTTTCAATATTACTAAAAAATCAGGAAAGGAAATAAAGACAACAAAGAAACAAAGAAACAGACATCCATTAAAACTTTCAGCATTGATGAAAATGTTCTATATGCATTCTCAAAGAATTAGAGAGTGCCTATGCATTCTCCAATAGGATAGCTATTAGGCAAGTTTCTTCATTGAGCACTTGAAATATAACTAGTCTGATTGAATAAATGAATTATTAATTTTATTTAATTTTAATTAATTTAAATTGCTATCATTAACTCTTGCCATATCAGACAGTAAAGATAGAGAATGCCAATTCTGAGTATTTTATAATTTTATATTAAAATTCTGCAAATCTTTTTCAAAGGATTAACTGTGAGTCATGGTAATGATTAACATAATCTCAAATAATAAAATAAGTGGTATCCTGTTTTTATCTTCAATATCAGCCCTGCTGCCATGTGGATCTGACTTTGGTTTGGAGGAAGTTGCAAATATGATGACATCAGGAAAGTGGTGAAGCAGGAATCATATGGCTCCTCAAATGGCATTCTGGGCTACACTGAGGACCATGTTGTCTCCTGAGGTTTTATCAGTGACACACACTCTAACAATTTTGATGCTGTGGCTGGCATTGCCCTCAGCAAGCACTTTGTCAAGCTCATTTCCTGGTACAAGAAGTAGGAAAAAAGAGGTGTCTATTTTGAAAAGTTATTCATATTAATTAAAAATAAATATCAAAATCAAGAAAAATTTTTGCAAGATTTCTTGCTATTGCTTTTCCTAATGCTGTATGTATGTCCTTGTTTCTCAGACTGTAGATGAGAGGATTCAGGGTGGGGGATAACATCATGTAAAGCACAGGTATCAGCAATTTCAGTGAAAAAGATTTGAATTTTTTTGTCAAATATGTAGGAAAGCAGCAAAACAGGAAGAGCATCACCATGGCGAGGTGGGGCAGACAGGTTGAAAAAAGTTTTTGTCTTCCCTTTACAGATGTGATTCTTAGAATAGTGCAAAACTGTGATCCTAAGATACAACCATTAAAATGAAACACACAGAAACAAAACAACAGCTGAGAATAATAAATGCATCTTCTAAAATATGCTTTCCATAACAAGAAAGTGTAAGCAGTGACCAAATATCACAGAAGAACTGGTGGACTATGTTGGACACTCAGAAACTGACTGAGAATGTACCTGCTACATGAATTGAGCCAAAATCACATCCACTGAGCCATGATGCTTTAACCATCTGCACACAGGCACCAAAGTGCATGATGCCCTCATAGTGCAGAGGATGGCAGATGGCAGCATAGTGGTCATAGGATATCACAGTAAGGAGAGCAAACTCTGTGCCAGAGGAAAATACAAGAAGAAAAACTTCCATCGCACATCCTAGGAAGGAGATGTAATGACTGTTGGTCAGAGAGTTCATGATGGATTAGGGACAGTGATAGAGATAAAGCAGATATCAGGCAAGAACAAATTCTTCAGGAAGAAATACATGGGAAGTTGGAGACACTGGTCAATGATGGTGGCAATGATAATGAGGAGGTTCCCCAGCACTGCTGCCAAGTAAATGAGGAAGAAGAGTGTGGCATACAGTCTCTGTAGCATCCAGTCATCATGGAATCCCATAAGCAATAATTCCATTATGGTGGTCATGTTGATAAATTTCTCAGGCATGCTGATTTTTCAGAGTGAAAACAGGAAAAACCAAATGCAATATTCTTATTCAAAGCTCTCCACCTGTTCTCTTCTGCTATAGCCTTCATGCTTTTCTGTTATGAATGCTGTGCTTAGAGTTATGTCTACTATGGAGTAATTCTAATATGAGAAATTGATTTCCTTTTAAAGTATATAGAGTGACTAATAATAATAATATGAACATTAATAAATCTGCCTGTGAACTGGGCATGGAAACAGAAGTGCTACACCACTTGCTGTGCCTTTGGATCCTTGAAGGCAGAAGTAATGGTTTTGGAGCATATTCTGAATTTCCAAGAGCTGAATTTCTTTACTAAAATGATCAACAAAATTTTTTCTCCTTTTTGAATAGTTTTATTTTCTTTCTTTCTTAACAATCATTAGATATTTGTGGACTGTTCTTGGCCCCCAGGAGAAAATATTTCAATTTCCTAAGATAGAGAAATGCTATATTCTATCTAGAGCTGTGTAAAATATTGCAGGGAAACAAGATGACAAAATAATGAAAAATGTATATTGGTATATTATTGGGTAAATCCACTCTTAAAATCTCTACAAATATGTGTTTAGTTGTTTAAATGTGTGTGCACATGTATTTGCATAAATCTATATGATATAGGCACTTATAAATGAATTATATGTGTATGTGTGTGCTTATATTTGAGAGTGCTATTGGAAAACTTTCCATATATCATATCTAACCACTCTCTTTTCTTCCCCCAAAAAGCAGAAAGGTCTTGTTCTCTAGGAGCTACAGTGGTGGAATTAATATTCCAATTACAAAGTGAAAATATCAGAAAGGGGAGATCAGAACCTGATCCAATTTTTTTTGGCTTGTACAGAGAAAATGTGATCTATCAAATCAATGTAAAAATAAAGAGAAATTAGGATGGATGAGTTGTTGAATATTGACTTGGCAAAATATAAGGAACTGAATAGACCTGAAAATAGTCCTAAGTATTCAAACATGGAGTCATCTCCTAGTATCTCATCCTTCTTATTTTGAGGAAAAAGGAGTAGATGGATTAACCAACTTACACAGTATATTTTAAAAATGTAGCATGTCCTTTCCTATTATTTTGCTCTCATTTAGCCTAACAGCATGTGAGAAACCCAGGGTGTAAGGAAGCTATCACTCATAATGGACTAAAATTGGCTCACCATGTAGAAATCAGCACTCTCTCAATTCCATATCTCCCTTAAGGGTATTCTTTATGCAGTGTAGAGCTGGAGGCAGAGATTAGAATAATACTATCCATTTTCATACTCAAAAAGTGACCCCTCTTGAGAAATTGGGCCTGGATGAACAGCATTTTATTATATCACTTGTGTACTTTCTAGATGACAATTCAGTACCAAACTGCGTTTTCTTTCTTAAGTGTTTAGATCTAAAATATCATAAGATGTATGTATTTCCTGGAGTTTAATTAGCCCAAATGGCTAATTAAACTGGGATCTAACTTTCCAAAAATTGAGTCCAGTGGCTGGTTTTCCTGTGATACCATGGACAGCTTGGGATTTGAAGCAAATACTTCAACCACTATGTTAAATAAGAGCAGTGACAGGGGGCATCCTTGTCTTGTTCTAGATAATAAAGGGAAAGCCTTTAGCATTTCACCATTTAATATGATGTTAGCTTGGGTTTTCATACATAATACTTTTGTCATGCTGAGGAAGATTCCTTCTAGACCTATCTTTTGAAGTGCTTTTTATCAAGAAAGTTTGCTGTATTTTTTCAAATGCTATTTCTGCATCAATAGAGATGATCATATGATTTATTTTTTTCTTTCAATGTGTTAATATGGTGTTATACATGGATTGATTTTCTTGAACCATCCTTACATACCAGGGATGAAATCCACTTGGTCATGGAGTATAATTCATTTGATGTTCTATTGAATCCGATTAGTAATTATTTTGTTGAGGATTTTAGTATCCTGGTTCATTATAGAGATTTGTCTGCAGTTTTCCTTTCTTGTGGTATATTTATGCAGTTTTGTTATTAAGGTGAAGTTGGCATCATAGAATGAGTTTGGCAATGTTCCCTAAACTCCATTTTTTAGAAGAGTTTAAGCAGGATTCATAACAATTCTTTTGAGGCTGATTAGTAGAATTCATCTATGGAGCCATATGCTCCTGGGCTCTTCTTATTTTGGGAGAGTTTAATGACTAATTCAATCCTGTTACTTTTGATTGGTCTGTTGAGTTCAGCAATTTTTTCTTTCATCAAAGTAGGCCACTTGTCTGTTTCTACATGCCTTACATGTAAAGTTTAATTAGTCTTAAACCTTAAACCCAAAGGTCAAGCAATAAAAGAAAAAATAGATTAATGGGACCTCCTCAAAATTAAGCACTTTTGCACCACAATGGACATTATTAAAGAGTGAAAGTACAGCCAATTCAATGAGAGAAAATATTTGGCAATAATATATCTGATAAGGGTTTAATATCTGTCAATCATAAAAACACAAACTAACTGATTGAAAAATGGGCAAAATACTTGAAAAGAAAACTAAAGAATAAATACAAATGGTGAAGAAACACATGAAATAATTTACAATATCACAAGTAATTAGGGAAAAGCAAATCAAAACTACAAAGAGATATCATTTCACACCTATTAGACTGGCTGCTACTAAAATGTTAGAAAACTAAATGGAGAGGATGTGGAGAGCTTAGAATATTTATTCATTGTTGGTGGGAATGTAGAATGTACAGTCACTGAGGAGGTCTCTTTGCCAGTACCTAAGGAAGTTGAATATAGATTGTCATGGGACCCAGCAATACTATTCCTAGGTATATACCCAGAAGAACAGAGAGCAGTGACATGAATAGACATCTGGACACCAATGTTCATATTGGTGTTATTCATGACACCTTGGAAACAACCTAGGTGTCCATCAACTGATGAATGTATAAAAAAGTTGTGGTGTATACCCAGAATGGAATATTGTGCAGCACTAAGTAGTAAGAAAGTCATGAAACTTTTCACATCATGGATGAACCTGAAAGACATTCTGTTGAGTGAATCAAGCCTGACACAAAAGCATAAATACTGTATGTTTGCACTATTATGAACTAAATATATTATTTAAACTCATGCAATTAATTAGAATATAGGTCACCAGAAAATATAATGAAGGTAGAGAAATAACCAATTTTGTGTAGAATTGGTTAACAGGTTGTTTGTAAATCTTTGGAAATGAATGGAAATGGTGATAGCACATCATGGTATATAGTAGAGCTATTATATGGACATCACAGTGATTGAAAGGGAAAGCCTAATGCTGTTTTTATTAGTAGAAGGAAAGCTAAAAAATGTAACATGGAACTGTATAACATAGTGAAACTTCAAGTAAAATACAAATACGGGTGATATTGCATATATGACTGTTTTCACAAAATATAAATAAAAACAAACCAGAGAGAAGGAAACAGAATAGTAGCTATGTATGGTATGGGAAGCATAGAGAGATTGAGATGTTATGTGGTTTGTTTCATTGGTTGGTTTTTGCTTTTTTAGTATTACTATTATTACTAGAATAATGAAAATATTTCAACAATAATAATGGAATAATAATAATGGAAATGGTCTAAAATTGATTGAAGTGATGATTGCACAACTATGTGATTATACCAAATAACACTGATTGTCATTTGTTATCCATTGGATGGATTTATACTTTATTAATATGTATCAGTAAAATAGATATGATAAGTAAAATCAGAAAACAAAAAGTGGTGAAGTGGATATAGAGAAATATGAACAATCTTTCAGTTTGTGGGAATGATGAATGGTGCAGTTTCTGTAGAAAACAGTTTGGTGGTTACTCAGGAAGCTAAATATAGAACTCCTGTATGATCTGGCAATCCTTATACTAGGAATATATACAGAAGTACTTAAAGCAACATAAACAGACATTTGCACACCAATATTCATAGTGACATTATTCATCACTGTCAAAAGATGGAAATAATCCAAGTGTTGGTCAATGACTGAATGGATAAACCAAATGTAGTATACACATACAATGGAATACTAGGCTTCTGTAAGAAGAAATGAAATTGAGACATATGGATGAAGCTTGAGGGCATTGTGGTAAATGAAATAAGCCAGACACAAAAAGAGAAACATTGCATAGTCTCACTAATATGTAATTAATACAAAGAATAAACACATGGAGTTAAAACCTAGACTATGGATTACTAGGAGATAGGATGAGGATTCAGAAGGTGTACTGATGCTTAATTTATATAGAATTTTTAATTAGCTTGACTGTAAAATTGTGGAAATGGGTAAAGTTGATAGTAACCCATTATAGAGTGTATAACTAACACAGCTGGTTTATAAATGGGATTGTGGCTGAAAGGAGGTACTCTAGGGATGTAAATGTCAATTGAAATAAAACTAGAGAATAATCTAGGGACTGAATAATATAGTGAATCTGGAGGTGGATAAGGATTGTGGTCGATAATATGAACACAAGAATGTTCTTCTATGAACTAGAACAAATGTATGTCACTATTAAAATGTGGTAAGAATATAGTAATGCATGGGAAAAATACAATTAATGTACTTATGGGTACGGTTAATACCAATATTGTAATATTCTTGGATCAGTGTCAAAAAAAGGTACTGTATCAACAGTAAGTGTCAACAATAGGGGTTACGGAATTTTTTCTTTTGGACTAAGGAAAATGTTCTATGGTTTACTGGGGCAATGACTGTACATCTCTGTAATGAATGTGAGAGCCACTGAGTGTACTCTTTGGATAGAATGTACAAGGAATGGTACTATATAACACAGTGAACCATGTGGTGAAAGATGGACTTTGGTTACCAGTTCAAATATGAGTGTGTTCTTTTGTGAACTATAACTAATGGACAATAATACATATTGTTAATAATAGGGGGTGTATGGAAAAAATATACCAAGTGTATGCTATGGTCCATAGTTAGTGGTAATAGTCTGATCATATTCTTTCATAAGCTGTAACAAATATTCCACAAAAATGTAGGTGTTGGTGAAGGGATGTTTTATGAGAATTCTGCATATTATGCATGATTGTTTTGTGAGCCCACAACTTCTCTAATAAAAAAAAATTAATATTTCCAGACAGATATTCTTGATCTTTAGTTATTGGTACATTTAATATAATTATGAATACAGTCAAATTAAAACCTACCATATTCCCTTGGGAATTTTACATATTTAAAAATATTTTCAAATGTGTTTGCCCATTTTATGAGGTTGTTTTCTTTTTTATTATTGACTGATAAATATTCTTTATAATTCTAGACACAAGACCTTTGTTAGATTTATGTTTTGCAAATCTTTTATTCCAGTCTGTTTTTTCTCTTAATTTTCTTAAGAGTATCACTTTTTATTTCAATATTGCATAACCTGGTTTTCTGTAGCTTCATAGTAATTCTTACCATCAGATGTTATGTGTCTTCCAACTTGTTTTTAATTTTCAAAAAATGTTTAGCTGCTCACATATTTTGCTTTTCCGTACAGAGGGTACAGTCAACATATCGATTTGAGCAAGAAAAGACTACAGAGATGTTCAGGAGATTGCGTTATGTATTTTATTGCAAATTTTCTGGTGAAAAATTTCCTCTGTTCCCTCTCCATTCCCCAAATTTTCCTGAGACAATCTATTTAAAAATTACAGTTCAGTGTATTAGAATAAACTGAAGACAAACTTAGGACAAATATTTTACAAATCTTAAATCCAAAAGAAAAGCCATAATATCAAGGCAATGACAATATATGTCCAAAATGTTGGAAGGGATCAACAAGGAAAAAAACTTGTTAAATTTAATTTCTATATGAACAAAAATATTCTGCAAAAAGAAGTCAAAATAAAGACATTCCAAAACAAAAATTGATAGAACTTTTCAGAGATACGGGACAGAATGAAGAGAAATAGAGTGCCTTAGAGCATAGGTTGAAAACTTCGTTTATAATGTCAGAAGTGGAAATGTCTCAGATACTATTATGTGCCTGGAAACATACTGAAACACCTGAAATCTTAATCAGAGAAGTGAGAAGATTTCCAAACGTAGTGAGTTGGATATTAATATGCTGAAATAAAGAACACATTTTGGAGGAACAGACATTTAGAAGAAATAATACAAGAAAAGAGTCATTTATAAAATAATAAGAAACCATGAAGTTGTCAGAAATACATTTATGCTAAAAGACTAAAATGGTAAGCTAATCTTGAAGTACAAAAGAGTGTTATTGAGAAATTGTCGGTCCTTCTGTTGGGAAAAAAAATGCCTTATTGTCTTAATGATATCAATTCACCCTAATTAGATGATATATGTCATATGATTCTCAATTAAAATATAAGTTCTTGGGGAAAACATGGTGAGAACTTTAAGACACTGGCTAAGGAGGGTTTTTCTGACTCAGGTTTAAAATATGAGACAAAAATAAATGAAAAATTATACAACTAAATTAAAATAAAATAATTTTTCAAGAAAACATAAAAGAAGAATTAAAAACTGGCAATTGGGCAAAATATTGGAAACTCAGATTAACCGACACTAAATGGTTCTTATAAAAATATTGATATCAAGAAGAAAAAGTACAATACCAAAACAGAGAATGAAAAAAGCATGTGAATAAAGTCCATATGTATTTTTACACATATCAAACACAAATAACCCTGACTCTTAAATGTATAGGTTAAACACCATATTTATTTTTAATGAAAATATTAACTAAAAATATCCAAACATTTATCACCTATCAGATAGGCAAAATCCAACATTTTGAAAATTATCTCTCTTAAACTGCAGATGAAATGCCATTCTTTCAAGGCTGTTGGACATTAAACATGGATGTTGGAGGTACAAATTTTACAGTTCCTATTGAGGACAATTTTTCAATATGTATTAAATTTATTAATGCATTTTCACTTGTACTAAAAATTAAACATCTGATATTAATCATATGGACACAAACAAACACACATATATAAACACATACACACACTTATTCATCATGTTTAAAACATTTATACAAATTTATTTGTTGTAATCCTGCTTGAAATTTCAGAAACTAGAAACAGAGTGTCCAATATTGAGGGTTCTTAAAAAAAACAAAATTCAAAATATTTAATAAAAAATAAATGCTCACTTTATCCTCATATAAAATATACTTTGAATTTTATATATATATTTATATGTATATATATTATATATATATGTATACACACGTATTTCTGAATATACCTTTTGTATGGTGTTGATTTTTGAAACATGTGACAATGTTCAATTTTAGTTATAAAATGAAATTATATGAATTAATTCACATGATATTATAATCATTTATGGTATATGAAATTGTGCTGTAAATTTTGAGTGAAATGTACCTGGTGTTTGGAAGAAGGTGAATCACAGAACTTTGAGTTTTTCAGTGAGGCCAAGGAAACTTCCTTAAGGAAGATATGCATGAAGGGAGATCTGGCAGGACAAGTACACAACTAGATATTTATGGTGGGGATAGTATGTCTGGTGGAATGAGCAGCATATCCAAAGATATTCTTAGGAAGGAGTATGGCAGGTATATGTTGATAAGACAAATAGTTTGGGTTTAATGTTGACAATGCTAAGGAGCATGGAGATAAAACAAGTAATGCAGACTCCCTAGGTCAGGATCAGCAGTTTAGCTTATATTTTAAAAACAGTGTAAAAGTGTTGGTCACTTTTAAGAAGGTAGGAAACAAAATATATTTAATCTTAGAACAGTTTCCCTTTGGTTGGGACATGGAATTTGGTTTGCAAGTTTATGTAAAGAGAAGTGACAGACCCATGAGGAAATTACTGTGGCATCCAAAATACAGATATGCAAAGCTCAGATTCCAGTATGGGTCTTGGAGATGGAACTATGTTGATGTAATCCAAAAGAATTTGGTAACAAAAATAAGCCAGGATTAGTGAGTGATATGAATAATGATGGAGTGAGACAAGGAGGACTCTAGGATGTTGATTTTTCCAAGTCTAATGGGTACAAGCCCATTACATAAAATAGTGTTATTATTATTAAGTTTTACTTGTTGGTAAAATAAAGCTGAGTTTAATTTTATACATGCTAACTTCCACAGTTAAATCCTGTATTAACAAGAAAATGATCATTGAAACAGACAGATATTTTGCATGGAAATTCAGCACAGTCACATTTTAAAGGAACAAATATGAATACAAGTTTAATATTCAAAATATAAATAACTTATTTTAGGAAATTTTCTTTCAGAATATTCTTCAAATACTATCTCATTTTATAATTAAAATAAAATAAAATATACACTTTTTCTCTTACTTTGACTTACTGTCTCCTGAAGTTTCAATTTTGTTTTGTACTATTTTTTTTATAAACTTGTGATTTTATTTTATTTTATTCATTCAAACATTCAAAATCATCAGCTTTAATGCTTATTTCCTAAAGAAAATGTGATAACCAGCTGTATTGTCAAATTGCCCATTTCCAGTGAAACCACCCTTATTGCATTTACTGCATTTTTGAAATGTTCTAAGAATTTACAAAACTAAAATATCAGGATGAAATGAATGGATGGGACAACCCAACAAGTTTTGTGTGTTTTCAAAGAGGAATTAATTTTGTGATCCTTGACCTCTGAGTTTGATGTAGGTTGCCCAGCCAGAGGTCCTGTTTTGCCTTAGCAAAAGCAGGAAATTTAGTATTTTAGAGAGGTGACAAAGAGAAAAGTGAATTCAATATGAATATATTAACATATTTTATTGCAAGGATTCACATTTTGGAAAGATTATCATTAACAAGTTAAGTAAATCTCCCTTCATTTTGAAATACATGCAGAATTTGCTCTTTTCTGATTCAGAATATCTCACTGTTATTTTGTTAGTTTGTATATAGTTTTATATATATTGTTAGTTTGATATTTTGATGGAAATTGAAAGTTTAAGAAAGATGTATGGCATAAATTTCACATTTATAAGTAGAGGTAATGTTGAAACAATATTCATGAATTTGTACCTCTTTCAAAATGAAAACTTACTAGGCAGTCAGAAAAAATATTTACTGTAGTTTTAACATAGTCTTACTCTCATATAAAAAATTTAATATGAGAAAAATTTCAGACATTTGCCTTTTGTTACAGGCTCTTGGTTGCATTTTATTCTTTTATCATTAAAATTGACTGTTTAGGGAGCAGATGTGGCTCAAGAAGTTGAGCTCCTATCCCCCACAAGGACCAATTCATAGCTCATAATTTGTGCTTAATGTTTATATAGTGAATACATTTTTGAGTTACAAAGAGATTTTATTAGTCCATCTGGCAGACTGAAGAGCACAGCTACCTTTATCAGAGACTATTTATTTTTATGGATCATGGATGATGTTAATGCATTTATTATGCAAATATTCATCTGATGCATTATATGATAGTAAACTCGATTATTTTCTGTTTGTGAATGCCTTCAGGAAAGAGTGCTTGTGAATTTTCCCTTTTTATCACTATGGCACTGCTCTATGGTAATATTATACAAATAAGTATAGGATAACTATTTGAAAATAATTAAAACTGAAAACTAAAGTTCAGAGAGATGTTCATATTATATGGTATCAATTTCATAATATAATAATTTTCAATACTTACTGTTTTCAAAGATAGTTTGGAAATCCACTCTAAATTGCTCTGTTTCATGGATCTCTGAAAACACCTATGTGTTTCAAGCTATGAGCAGTCTCTTTCATGTTAAAACTTTCCCTCACATCCTTGTTTCTCAAGGTGTACTCAGTAGATCCCATGGAGAAAAATAAGTAGTACTGGGTTATACAACCTAAAAGAGAGATGGTGACCACCTGTGAAGGCACGTAGCCAACAGTTTAGGCACTATAGCCATTGTGAACCAGATTTCTAAGGACAAATTTCCTAAGAAAATATATGTTGGTGCCTGGAATGTGGAATCCATGAGAATAATGTAAGTGATGAGGACATTTCCTGTGAGGGGTAGCAGGTACTCAATGAGAAACATCACAAATAATGTGAGCTGCAGTTGGGGAACACCAGAAAATCAAAGAAAAATGAACTCCTTCATTTTATTTGGTTTCTTATATCCATATTTCATATTCTCTGGTATGGATTGAATCAATAAAGGCCAGAAAGGTGGTAGATTAGCAAGAACAATAATTGGATATTGTCATAATCATTTTTTAATGATATAATGGATCTCTAACAATAACAGAAAATATTCCTTGAGAAAAAAATGGTATCATTCCAAACATTGATTTCTCTCACTTGATTTTCAAAATAAATTTCCAAGGTAAATATTCCCAATAATCCACATTTTACAGATGAAGAAACTGAGGGCATAAGTAGCTTTTCCAAAGTCACAGTGCTTCAGTGGTGGGACTGATTTTGAAACTAGCAAGTGATTTAAAAGACCACATTGTACACTAATACATGGAATGTTGTTACATGGAAGCACATAACATTGTCCCATCATTAAAGCATCATGGGAAAATCAACAGCATAAAGCAGGGCATAAACCAGGAAATGGGGCTCCTGGACTGGAGCTCCTCAGCCTTATGAGGAACTCCACCGAGATAAAGCAGTACATACGCTTTTAACTATATGATCCATGATTTATGTCATCAATTGATGATGACACATTGTCATATTCTTCCACATAATGACATTACATGTATTAAGGGTTGGTGGAAGATTAGTACATGGATTAAACTCTATTAAACATGGACCCATTTATTCATGGTTTTCAGAAAGCAAAACAATGAATAGGATTCAAAATATACATGAAAGAGTTTTTGGTTTTAAAAATTCTGTTAAATTCCCTAATCTTCTACTTGTTTGTTTTAAGAATCATTATGCCCACACATTTTCCCACAGGGGTTAGGAATAGTCAAGCAAATGAATTTAAGAAGAGTTAGAAATCTTTTGAGAAATAGCAGATTATCAGTAAACATGTTAGCATATATGTTCTTTAATGCCAGAATATTCAGATGATAAGTATTAAAGTAAAATATTTTATTAGTACTCATACAAATATTATATATGTGAAATATCTTTATTTTACTTTTGTTTACCAAGTCCCTGAAGTAAAGTCACATTCTTGAATACTCCTATATCATGAAAAAAAGATTGCTGAACTTAACATGGAGTTATTTGAGTTCATGTCTACAATATATTTTTTCAATCATTTATGGAACTTTTAAATCAAAGCATTCTACTGAAAAAACTATAGGCTTTAAACCACATATTAAGTCTCTCTACGGTGTACTGTAGATACAATAAATAATATTTTAAGATATATATCAATAATGGAAATTATGAATTAGACCTATTAAAAATGTCAAGTAGTATTTGTTTGGTTAAGGTATATATTTTCTTGTATTTCTACAACAATCTATTTATATTAATCCCCTAAAATATAAATTATACTAAGGCTTTTGTTATATTTCTCAGTTAAGAAAAATAAAATTGTAATATTTGTCAGTTATACAACTGTTCAAATATATTTTTGTTAGAAATATACCTAAAATCTATAATTTAGGTAAACTGCTTGCATGAAAATGCTTGAATTTTTTTTTCTCTTTGCATTATTTTGATTCTCTGATTCTTTAAGAGAAACTTCAAAATTTATATTATTTATGTAGCACCAAGGATCAAAGGGGTTTCTTTTCCTCTAATGAAAGGAATGTTGTTGGTTAACTTTTTCCCAGGAATCAATAGAAAAAAGTTAAATTAACTACTTGAAAATTATATAAGTAGAGCTTTGACAACAGAATCAAGCTAACATCATTCAATGGTGACAATCTCTTTCCTTTTCCTAAGACATGTCATGTTTACTTAATTCTACATGTAAAAAATTAAAATTACAGATGCTTCATATCTATATTTAGGTGTGATTTGAGGGTAGAGAAAGTTAATTCTAAATCAATTAATATTTTTACAAACATAAAAATAACACAACTGTGAAATCAAGAAATTTACACATACTTTTTTCATTTTGTGGTTTTAATTTTCAAGCTATAGTTATTACTCTTATGTACCAAATGAATGCTTGGGGAAGTATATTGTCTCTACTTATGGAAATACCTAAAATCATAAAAACATATGCGTTATTTGGCCTAATCACCATTAATTCCAAGACAAGTGCAGAACAACATGAATATTTCCACAAGTATACTCATGGCCTGTCTTTTGTTTGGCTATTTTTTTTGGAATGGAATATTGCTATTTAAATTTTCTTGTAAATATTTCCTGCCAGTAAGGCTAAGTATTGGAGCCTATACAGCATTTGATTGGATCAGTGGGAAATAAACTAAAATATGTCCATACTGCTGGTGGTTGGGGTTCCATTAATGTTGACCCTGTATCATAGACTATCACATGGCATCTATGCTGTAAGTGCCAAATTCTCTGTTTTTTCAGAGACCTTTTCTTCCTTGTCACCAAGGTGCTGAGAAAGCCATGGCCTGAGATCCCATTTGTGAGAACTATATTCTATCTTAGGACTTCACATTGGCTTCCTGAGGGATTTCTTTTGGTTTGGGTCATGGTGGTCTTCCCCTGGGAGTAAAGAAAGAACAAAGAAACTATAGGAGGTATTAGCAATGTCTCCACAGGCACTGAAGTAAGAGCTTCCTAAAGGGCTTCATTGGCTGCCATTGTCAGCAATATTCATGCTTCAAAAGATGATTGCAGAATAGTATCCCTCTCTATTAGCCAGGGTCCTCTAAGGAAAGAGAACCAATAGGAGTTTTACATATGTATCATAATGTATATAATATATATAATATAAATATTATGGTTTCTTTTAAAATAAAAATTGGCTCATGTGACTGTAGAGATGGGCAAGAACAAATTCCATAAGGCAGATTGCAAATGAGAGTTCCAATGAAACTTCCTGATGAATTCCCCAGGAGAAGCTGGACAGCTAAATTAGAGATGGACATTTTCCATTCTGACTGCTGAAATCATCACTTCTCATTTTAAGACCTTAAACTTATTGGATTAGACTTTTTTCATTGTTGAATGAAATCCCTAAATTGATTGTAGATGTAATCAGGCACAGATGCAATCAATTTACTAAAGATTTATATCCTCACAGTAACAGTCATGCCAGTGCTTGCTTGATCAAATATCTGGACACCATAACCTATCCATCTTGACATGTAAACTTAAGCATCACAATCCATACCATGTCAAGTTGGCAACAATATACACCTCCTTAAACCATATTTAATCTCTAAATAAAAGCAATAACATTCATAATTTCACCTAACAATACTCAACTAGCCTGCATACAACTGAAAAGTTACTAAATTTCCCCAAAATAAGATGCAAGTTCTTAAATAACATTCAATCCTAAATTTGATATCGTATAACTTAAATACAAGTCACATCATTTAATAAGGGTGTGTTCATATACCCTTGAGGTAAGACAGTGAAGTTCTTTGCTGGCCATACCAGCTGAAATCAGACTGTTTCTGGTGGTCTTTGCTAACACCTATTGAGTACAAAATCATTTGCCAAATAAACAGCTGCAAACTAGGTATCAGGGGGTGTGTTGATTTTCTCAGAAATTGATACATATCTGATAGACCAGCAATTGGGGTTGCCACTTAGTTAAGTGCATGATAATCCACGGTCATCCTACAAATCTATATGTTTTCTGCACAGGCCAAATAGGAAAATTGAATAGTCATGTGTTGGAAATCATAGCCACTGCTTCCTTCAAGTCCTCAAGGGTGGCATTAAACTCTGTAATCCTTCCAGGAATGTGGTATTGCTTTTGATTTATTATTTTGCTAGGGAGAAGCAGTTCTAGGGCAATCAACTTGGCCTTTTCAACCATAATAGCTCTCACTCTACAGGTCAGGTAACCAATGTGAGGATTCTGACAGTTGCTGATTAGGCCTAATCCATTTTTGTACTCTGTACTAATAACCACAGAATAGTTCCAAGGACCACTGGACCCATTTTGAGATATGTCTGAACTAAAACTTTATTGATCACCTGACCTCCATAAGCCCCTACACTGGCTGGTAGACCACAGTGACATCTTGGGTATCCTGGAATTAAGTCACTTCCAAGATGGTGCCTATTAATCCCCTAAATATCTGAACATTCCCCTTTTCCCAAAGAACAGTTTCCCTGGTCAAAAGCTATAGGTCTCTTTGGAGAATGCCAAAAGGAATATTAACAGTATAAATTTTTGGCAGTGTAGCAGGATCCTTCACAAGGGAATACAATGTTCCCTTCATTCAAGGTGTTCTGTGTCTTTAAACTGTCTCAATTCTGGGAATTGATTAAGGGATCGTGTTTTTGTAATTCAAGTTGTAATTTTGTTCATTGGACCTAGAACTCTTTTACTTAAAATAATTAAATAAGAATTTTGTAGACTGCCCATGTGCTTCATGTCTAGATAGCCCATGATCTAATAGCCAACACAATAGGTCTCTTTGTGTCAGACTTTTCTGGTTACTGCCTTGACTTTGCTCTCCAGTATCCAGACCCACCTTGTCTTTGGTGATTAAGTGCTGCCACTTAGCTTCTGCCAACCAGGGATCTGATCATCCCCATTGTGTTTAAGGTTCCAGGTTCAGTGATAGCAGTTCTCCCATTGATATCTGACCTATAGAGAAGAGGAATCATGCAACTCTTAAGGGATAATGGAGTTAGTCTCACTAATTTATTATCATAGTCCTGGTGGAAGGTGTTTGCTCCGGACATTCCTGGGATAGGTGAGCAGGTCTTGCATGATACAACCCCTCTAAAATTCCAATCTCTCTAAGCCTTTGAATCCATTCATCTAGTTTATGCCAGGGAAGTTATGGCATTTCAACTTCATGTAATATAGGCCACCTTTTGGTCCAAGCTTGGGCCAACTACACGAACCAACTGTTAGAGCCCTTTCTAACTCCTCAAGCTACAACAATTTATCCAGAATCTTTGCTTAGTGTACCCATTTCAATAAATTTAGCCTGTTATAACTTTATGTTCCTTCCACAATTATCACACTCACTTAATATCCATTCCCAAAAAAATTCCCATGATTTCTGTCAGTGTATATTGGAAAATTCAGGCAGTTCTTTTGGAGTGTAATGCATCTCCTAATACATCACAATTGGTACCACACCTTTTGAGGCTTGATGGGAATTCAGTATAGATACAGGTGTAGAAGGAGATAGTTGTGGTAGGGGTTGGTCATGAGAAGAACTAGAAGTGTCTTTTAAGACAACTTTCCCAGGACATTTCATTGCAGTTTCATCTGATGAAACAGAACAGTGTCTGAGGGCTGTTTCCTCAGGGAAAGTGTTTATAAGTTTATCAGGCTCAGTACAGTTAATATCTTTAGGCAAATTAGAGATTGGGGTGCTGATTCCTCACAGTAGACATTACAAGTTTTTCTGCAAAGACTCAGAAAGTTTAGGATTTCAATATTTCCACTTTCTTCATTATCTACAAATATATCCCCATTCCAATTATCACGAAACAATTCCTTCTGAATGAATATTGATCATATCAACAGTGATTTTAATCACATAATAGATTTCTTATCAAATTTCAATGCTAAAAATTGCTATAAAAGTTTGAGTAAAAATACTTGATAAGAGAAATGTGATAATTTTATTTCATATTGTTGATTATCTTTAATGTATCTTATTCAGAGATTTTATATTTTGGCCTTTTTAAATATTTGCTTTGATGCCAATGAACAGTTTAAATGTAAGGAAAATCTGGCTTTCATTAATTTAATTATATAATTTAATATGCTTATTAATTTTAGTTGTAGTGTTTTGTCAAATCAAGACTGTGGGTGTATCTGGACAATATCATTGTGGTCATCACAAAAATGTAAGCCCAATCGACAAAATTAAAATTCCCAGTCTTTTCTATTTTTCTGTGAATATAAATATTCATAAATGATCAAAATGTAAGTGTGTAATTCATTATTTTATATGTCTGTGGTATTTTTCTGATAGAATTTAAATATATATATGACATGCATTCATATCAATTTAAGTATATGTGGCATTATATTTCTATAAAGATGTAACTTTGCAGTTTTTGAAAATATATTCCACAGGTATTTTCATATAGATTTGTAATTTTTAAAAAACTATTATGATTTATTCCATCTTATCAAAGCCTCAACTTTAAAAATTTATATTTTCAAAATTGTAAACAATATTTTCTTAATTTTAATGATCTGTCCATCATTATATTTTCTCTACTGTATATAAAAATAGAATTGTATCTTTTTTTGAAATAAAATTTATAAAAATTTTTAATCTACCTTTTTGAGTTTGTAAAGGTAAAGTTCATGGAATGAAGTATCAATGTTAGTTTATTTCCAAATTTATCTTTTATTTTCCATGCTCCAGGCCTGAATTAGCTGATTCAATAAAGGATCCCATATCATATTTTTGGATAAACTTACTTAGAAACCAAGATGTAGAGTTTAAGTGTATTGTTGAAGTTAGATTACCAATCCTTTTAGTCCCTTTCAGAATGTACTTTATACAGGCATATACAATCATATCCAGCATTATAGCTTCAAAATATAAGCTATATTATGTATAATATATAAGCATAAGTTAAGTCAAAACTAAAAGGAGACATAATAAATACACAGTACTAACAAGAAACTTTTAACTTTTATTGATAGCTTTTTTTTAAAGAGATGCTTAGATTCCATAAATGTTACATGAAAATTACAGGGATTCCATGTTCCTGACATCCCACACCTCCCATAAAATCCCACATAAACATCATTTGTTAGTGTGGCACATCACCTGCAATGGATATACACATCTTGTGGCTTTGCCACTAAGCATGGACCATAGTTCACATTGTAGACCACACTCTCCCACACAGCTCTGCATGGTATATAGGCTGATGTAAAATGGCCTATATCTGTCATTGTAATGTAACTCAGGATAATTTTCAAGTCCTACAAAAGCACCTGTATTACAACTGCTTTTCCCTTCCCTGCCCCCAAAGCATCCAGTGGCCACTGGCTCCACCTCATTGTTGTAATTTCTTTCATTGCTTGAATCACAATATGTCTACAAAAGAATACCATTAAGTCCACTCTAGTCCATAGCTCTTCCCCCAATCCTGTGGAGTTTGGGATGGTATTGACCACTGCACATCCAAGGGAGAGGGGGCTTATATCCCATGGATAAGATGGATGGGATTAACCTGCCCACAGCTGCAAGCTCTTTCCATTCTCTGGGAAAGCCATTTTCCATCATCGTATCCTCACCAGGTACTTGGATGAGTCCATTGAGCTGTAGAGTAGGAGTTGCAGCTCCACCAAGATTCCAGGCACAGCTGGCACATAGGCAGGCCAGAAGCTCCAATCTCTGGAAGTACACCTACAAACTCAGCATCACATAGAGGTTTGAATAGAAAAGACTGATGGACCATGTGCAGGGAGGACTTATTTGAGTCCAGAGCACAGATTCCAAAGTAAAGCCAACTGATAAGGTGTCAATCTCTGGGGCTATCCCCCCTTAAATAGGACCTGTGTGTCTCCAGAGCCCTCAGGAGCCCCTCTGTGTGGGGTGATATCCACTTTGGTGTTCTATGAGATCCTACTGAGGTGTGCATAAGCACACATCTGGTATGACATCCCAACTCTCTTTGAAGTCTCTTAGCCTCATGAACTTATTTGTGTTTACCTTTTCACCCTTTTAATCAAGGTCTTTTTTCAGTCATATTGCCAGTTGGCACTTGGCATTAATCCCTCGTTGCCAGGGAGGCTCATCCCCGGGAGTCATGTCCCATGCTGGGGGGAAGGTAATGCATTCACATGCTGAGTATGGCTTAGAGAGAGGCCACATTTGAACAACAAGGAGGCTCTCAGGTGGCAACCCATAGGCACCCCATAACAGTAGGCTAAGTTTCAATTACAATAGCAAAGACTCATAAGGCTAGTCATCAATAATAAGAAATCATCAGTGGACCATCCTCCTTTGCCAGACACTGCCCCTGCACTTGGGTGATTGTTGCTGCTCCCACAGAGAATGTGGTCAGGCTCTCCAGCCTGGAAATTCAGTATTCCCTCATTTATTGAGGGATTGTCTACCCACTGTGACCATGCACCATCCCTTGATCATTTGAACAATTTTATATATATTTCTGTATACTCAGGTGAACTTCCTCCCATGAAACCCCCATCCCAGACACCCCCCACCAATGATCCTCTGCAGCCCCCATTGTAACCCTTCTGTGATCTAAACCTTCCTTGAAGATGAAGCCCCTATAATAGTCAAATACAATTAATAGGAAAATAAAATAAAAGCTTTTGAACACACAAACAAAAACTAAATGAGTATATGGAAAATGTGAAAGATATACAGAATACATTTTATCTAATTGTCATAAATATAACATTGTACCCAATGATGATACAATTGTCACTTTTTCAAAATCAAATAGAAAGTTTATGAAATGTATATATTTGCTGAAGGTTAAAAAATCACAAATTTTAAAATATTGAAAAATCTAAAGTATATGTAAACTACAATGGAATGAATCTAAATATCTATAACATGCTTATAGTCATAGAACTCTAGCTTCATGAGTAAATACTATCAATGTTGGACAGAATTCTCTATAGAATAGTAAAATAGGAAGCTAACTTCCTGAGTGGAAACTAAGAGAACATTCATTCTAATGGACATAGAAGCAAAATCCACAAAAAAATGTGAATGGAAAGTAGAGAAATATTAAATGGATAATATTTCATAAAAAGAGAATTAATCTATGTACATAGTTTTGTTTAACTTTTGTAAAAGCATTCAATATAGTTCACTACATGAGCAGAAATAAAAGAGAAAAACCTATTATCATCTCAATAGATGTGGAAAAGCACTTTGGAAAATCCAGCCCAATCAATGTAAAACCATATTAAAAACCTAAAAATAGACCATCTTTAATCTCACAAAGAATACCTATAATAAAACCTATTTCCAACATTATAAGCAATGTTGGGATTTTGAAAACTTTCCACCTGCTACTCTATATGGGAATGACTGCTGCCATCAATGCTATTCAATTTGTTCTGTTCTGACTCAATTGTATAAGAAATTAAGACACGTGTTAAATGGCATACGTAAAAAGGAAGACAAAATTGATATTATTTCCACACAACAAACTTTATATATCTAAAAATTTCAAAATAATGTGTAATTTATTAAATTTAATAACTCACTACAAATTGGTTGGATGTCCAATAACAAATCAATTGTGTCTCTATATTCTGGAAACAAACAAATAAAAGATAAAATTTAAAGAAGATACCATTTACAACACCAATGAAGCTATCAAATAACAATCATGAAATGTGTTTAAAACCTCTACACTGACAGCTACAAAGTGTTATTGAAAGATGTTAAAGAAACCTTAATAAATGGTGGCATATATCCTATAGAATATAATTGTTAAAATTACATTAACTCTAATTTATTCCATATATTCAACTAAATATAATTCCTCTAAAAATTGTAGGGTTTATTAATGTAAGTAATTCACAAACAAATTCTAAGTTCATAAGCAATGTACCAGGAAAGGTGAAAAACAACCAGAATTAGTAGAATCAGGCAGGAGGACTTAAATCACCAAGTAGGAAGAATTATTATGGGATCTATTTATTACACAGTATGGCACAAAGGTAGATGAATTAACCAGTATAACTGGTTAAGGATTTCAGAAGCATACCCACAATTATGCAACCACATGATTTATGAACAAGCAGACAGTGTGGTTTAGTGCATCAAATTATGGCCTTTTCAATGAATGGTGATTTTTAAAGTGGTTACCCATAATGGAAAAAAATTCAGGATTCTAATCTCACACAATAAACCAACATCAATTACAAATAAAATGAAGGTATAAAAGTTATAGATAAAAATAAATAAATAGATGAATTAATTAAAAATATAGATTTTAGAAAAAATATATAAAATGTAATTTGTGCTTTAGAATGGTAAGAATTTTGTAAACAAGACAGATTAAACTTTAATCTTAAAATAAAAATTAATAAATGGGTCTACATCAAAAGCAAGAATTCCTTTTCTTAATAAGACATCAGTAAGGTGAAAAGTGCTTATCCAGAATGTTGAAGATTGTATAAAATCTCCTACTAAAAAAATGAGCAAATATTAAGTGACCAAAATAAAAATTATTCAAAAGCTTGAACACATAATTCACAAAAGAGGATGTACATGAGGCTAATAAATATAGAAAAGTGTGCTCTATATATTCAGGCTCAGAAAAATGCAAACAAATCCATTATGAAACATTGTCACCACTTATAAGAATGGCTAATGTTTACATGACCTATAACATCAATTGTTGGTTAAGAATAGAGCAAAAAGAAATATGTACCTTGCCAAGCAAGCACCTTGGAAATTTGGGTCAATTCCAACAAAGACTAAATATGTTCTCAGTTTATAACCCAGCAATCCCTCTACACCAAAAGTTTACATTCCAAAATTTAGATATGCCCTACCAAAAGATACATACTTATTTATGTTTGCACTATACTGAGCATCAACAACAACAAAAACTACCCAAAATATCACCAAACCTAACATTGACAAATGCATTGTGGCACATTCACATGATTAATAAAATAGAGGAACCGACTGAAATTAAATACAATTATGGTAAACAAAAGAGGTGAATAGCACCAACATAACATTCTGTGATAAAAGGAGAGACAAAAAGATGCAACACCTATAATTTAATTTACATGAATTATGAAAATATGAAAATAATATATTCTGATGGAAGTCAGGAAAATGGTTATCTTTTGATATGTTATTGACTAAAGGGTCTTCTTGGGTTCTAGTACATTTTTTAATCTCGGTGACAGTTACACAAAAGTTCTTCGATTGCAAAAATTCATGAAGCTATCATTTTTAATGAGAACATATTTTAGAAGTTTATTAAACTCAATACAATTATAAAGTAATCAATCATAAAAGGAAAAAACCAAGGTGATTAAAATTAAAGAGAAAAAAGTGAAATCAGACTTTCACTTGTAGGATTTAGAGATATAGACTTTAAAAGAACAATAGGTACAATTCCATTATTTAGCCATACAAGCCTTATTGATGGGATTAAAATTGAAATATATCAAAAGACTTAATAAAATTCTTCTCTTTTCTCTCTTCTCTCCTCTCCCTTTCCATCCTATCTTCTCCACTA
>JAQZBX010036244.1:0-24244 GCA_029593785.1 Cabassous unicinctus
TAAGGGGAGAGGAGGTGAAATTTGAAGGGCTTAAATACTGGCAAGGATTTTGCATTATTTTGTCTTTGCATTATTCTGTCTTTGCAGAGCAGGAGCAGAGACAGCCCTACAAGCAGATTACAATAGCATCTTCAGAGTCAAGGGAACAAGCATTTCCTGACACTACTTTGTCCCAAGAACTAAGTACTTTGCTAAATTAATCCTGATAACAACCCTGAGACAAAGGTGCTATTATAATTCCCATTTTTCAGATGTGAAAACTAAAACACAGAGACATTATAAACAACTTGCACACAAAAAGCGGCGGTGTCAGTGTTGGTGCCCAAGCAGTCTGACCACAGACCTTGAGCTCTCAGCCCCTTCTCTCATTATTTTAATGACTATTATTTAGTGTGTTCTTACTATGTACCAGGCACCAGGATGAGGCTTTTATATGGGATTTGGCACTTTCACACAGCAGTTGTGCATTTATTTTGGATTGTTGCTAAGTATCTAGCCCTCTAGCCTGGGCTCTTTCTTCTGTAGCAGGAATTAGACTTGGTGCTAAAACCAGGTCATCTGAACTCTCCATCCAGGGTTTCATGGATTCCAGGAACTTCTGTGTCTCATCCATATTGTCTTCTCTCTTGTTTCTGGTCTCAAAGAAATGGGCAATAATAAAGGGTATAAATCTCTCCTCCTTGTTTTTTCCCCCCTCTCCCTCCTCCCTCCACTTGAATTGAGCCCCTTCAGTGTGCCAGGCCCTGGGGTGTGCTCAGTGGAGAAGGCAGGAAATAAGGCAAGCTCCTAAGGCCCTCAGAAAGTTCAGTCTACTCCAGGAAACAGACTTCTTGAGCAAGCAGCCCCTTTGGGAGAAGGCACACAGAAGAAGATTGAAGACTCCAATATCCCAGAAATTTTAGTCTTGGACTTGAATTCAAATCCTCCAGTTATGTGCATATTTTTACACTTTTCCCCCTCCTTCAGCCAATCCTGAGAGTCAGTTGAATGTGTGGATTTACAGAGCTGCTCAGGACCCCATCAGGGTGTCAGCCTCCTTCTTACAAATGCCTTTTACCCTTAGTTCCCCTGGGGGCACTAAAAGAACCACTTATCCCTTGTGACAATGCTGTTTCTGCCCTGAGTAAAAGCTAGTAAGAATCATGTGGAGACTTCCAGGAGCAGTCTTTGACTCTGCAGGCAGATTTTCACCAGAGGTTCTGCCTAGACTCTCTGCCTTCCTAGGGCCAGGCAGACCTGACAAATCCATCCCTTGTGAGTGTGGGGATAGTGCCCCACGGCATGCGGAGGAAAGGTCACTGAGCTCAGGTCTTCTGCTCTGCTGCTGGCTTAATATATGACCTTGCGCAAGGTCTTTGCTCTCTCTAGCCTTAAGCTTTCCCAGCTATAAACGGAGAAGGGAAGTTGAACTAGAATCTTATTAACAGCCTCTTTTAGCTTGGATGTTCTCCCCATACCCCCCTGCCAGTGGAGAGGCGATTGCAAGATTGCAATAAACCTGCTGTGCCAGTACTTCCATGAGAATAGTGATGCCTGGATGCCAAGAATTCTCTCTGCTCTAAAGAGAGGGGTCACTGAGGCTTACTCTCCTGGCCAGGCGAGTTACTGCCTGACCTTGAACTTGGAAATGTGTTCCCTTTTCATTTGTCATTACAATCTGAACATTTTTATTTTTCTTTGTTATTAAACTTTATGACTGCCATTTTAATAGTGTTGTAATATCTCACTCCATTGTATGAATTTTCCATAATTCCTCTAGCTATTTCCCCATTATGGCACATTTATGTTGTTTTCAATGCTTCACTATTTTAAAAATGCACTGTTGAATACTTCTATCCCTAAAGTTGTTTCCATATTTCAGAACAGAGGTAGAATTCCCAAAAGTAGGATTACTTGGTAAGAGGATTGACTGATTTTAAAATTACTTTTTAAAATGAAAATGAGTCATCAATATTGACAGTAGAAAAGAAGGAAAAAATAACATCATCTTCCTAGTACCCAAAGAGAACCACTGTTAGCCTTTTGATGCTTTTCCTGCCACCTTTTCTTTCTGAACTTACGGTAGTAAATCTAGCAGTAGCTAATGTTTAATGAGCACTTACTATATGCTCTTTCAGGGATCATCTCATTTAATTTTCACATTTATCTTATTAAATCCCTGTATTACCATTTTACAGATAAGAAAACAGAGACTTAGAAAAATCAAATAACTTCCTCTAAGGTCACAGAGCTACTATGTGGTTGAGTTAGAATTTGTGCTCAGGTCAAAAATCATTTGTGCTTTGATTCTTAGAGTCCAAAATCTTAACAATTGCTCTCCTTACTTCCTCTTTCAAAAAAGGAAACATTCAATATTGTAATTAATGTCTTGAACTGCAGACTTCTATATGCATTTCTTAAGCATTCCAGTCTGCAAACAACTACTCTTGAGAGTGATTAAGGACATACACATACTCATCTGAAACTTGCCCAGAATCACTCAGCACATGGAGGAGCTGGCTTCAAACCCAGGTCTGTCTAGCTTCAATGCCCAAGCTCCCTTGGGAAACCAACAGATTAAGACAAACTGTCTACCTTTGAGGAATGTGTAAGTTAAGGAGCAGGGACTAGTTTTGGAAACAAGGATGAGGCAAATGAAGCAATTCATCAGGGTTTTATTGAGAACTTTCTATATATCAAACTACAAGGTAGGAGCTGTTGGGATATAGTGATTGATAAGAGATGCCATGTGCCCTCAAGACACACATAGTCTAACAGGAAAGAGAAGGTATGATCACAGGTTTATGTCCATTTATAATTCAAGACAGTGTTACAGGATTAGTAAATGACAATGCATGTAATGAACTTAACCTAGCACAGGTTCTAGCGCATAATAGCAGCTCAAAATGCTGTATTGTTGTAATTATTATACTTTATTATTATTTTAAGCTACATCCTATATGAGTGACATAGACCAACAGGTTTGTGTTCCACAGGAGGCTGGGGTGTACAGCAGCAATCAGAGATGACCTTCCATCTCTTCCTCTAGTCTAGGAATCAGACATCTGAGTTCAAATCCCCGTTCTGATCCCTCCTAACTGTAGTGGGCATCTGTTCATTTTCTTTGGGGAATGCCCAGCATCTACCCCTGTGATTAGGTTAGGGAAGTTGGGGTTGGGGGACAGGTTATATCGCTGTTGCTCCTCTGTCATTGCAAGATGCTGAAGTCATGACCCTGCCTTGTCTCCCATCACAGAAGCCAGATGAGTCATATCATCCCTCTTTGTAACCTGGCAGCCAAGGCAGCAGCAGGAACCCAAGTGCAGGCAATGACCACTCCTGCCCCGGACTTAACCTTGGGAATAGGTGATGCAGGGTGGCTGGATGGGTCACGTGGCAGTGCTGCCATGGAACACAGGCAGATTGTTTCTGCCAATAGCTAGTCAGTTTTCTGCCCTCCAGAGCTACTTTGCTAATTGTTTGTTTTCCAAGTCCTCCAGCTTCTGGGTGATTCTGTAAGCCCTTTCCTATAGATTCCCTTTTTGCTTGAGTAGCTGGGGTCAGTCCTTGTTACTTTAACTAAAAGTATCTCTAACCATAGGCCCCATGGACTAATTTATAGAAAATTCTGGTGAGCCCTATATTGTCCACCTCCCAATGTTTGGTCATCAAACAGAGGGAACTATTGGTCTGGATGTTGTGCCCACAGAACTCTTTAGAAGCTAAAGCTTTTGTGAAACTCTTCAGAGGGTAGTACCTGTGCTGGGTACTTGTTGAGCCTAAGAATGCTTCTAATGGCAACTAGTCTATCAGTAGGTGGGTACTTATTGAACAATCATCTTACTGAAGATGCAGAAGCCCTGGTAGAGGTCAGCATTCCAGGCCCTGTCTCCAATGTGCTAAGTCCTCTTGGGCAAGTTATTTCCCCTCCCTGGGCTCTGTACTCTTCTCTGCACAATGAGGGAGCTAAACACATAGAAGTCTCTTCCAGGTCTCTCATATGATTCTAAAGCATCAGTAACTGGCCTTTACCCTCAGTACTGGTGATTTGGAGGAAACTCACATTTCCAATAAAGTGAAGTTAAAATAAAAAGAAAAATATCCTAGAAAAAAGAGTTGATACCATTTTAAAAAGAAACACTGAGTATTCAAGGAATACCAATATTTTAACATCAATTGCAGGCACTTTTTAACATTTGAGATTTGTGTAGGGCCCAATTCCTGTCTTTATGAGTACTCAAGAAGCTCTGAGGCTTGAGGGGAATGCAGTTTGCCAAAACTCAAGACACAAGAGAGTGTTCTAGGCAGAGAGTGTGGCATGTGCAAAGTCAGGGAAGCGATAATGGTCAGAAATTCTACATATTTCTAACAGGCTACTAGTGTCCTGTGCTTGTGTCTCTAACTGGCTGTAAGCACAAGAAGGTCAAGGCTGGCAAAGACTCTCTTCAGTGGTTTTGGGCCCAAAAGAAAGCAGCTGCCTAAAGACAGGGGAATGGACAAGATGACCTCTAGAAGCTGGGCTCTCACTCCTATTCTTGACTGTCTAGAGACAGTGAGTGCGAAGTCCTGGATCTTTGCCCAACCTTTTCTCCTTGGTATTCTATTCTGTTATTTATTTCCAAGATGAAATTTCTGCATGTGCTCAAAATCAGGACCCATAGCCTGACAAGAACAGAGCCACTATGGAGTCAATGGGACAGAATATTTGACATTAGGACCATTCTAGAAAATGTAAATATATGTAGGACATATTTATATACGAATGCAAAATATGTACTTTCTTTTGTGTTACACATATTCTTGAATAACTTTTCTTTCTTCTAGATTGTGAGCTCCAAGAGGTCAGGAACTATGTCTGAGTTATCTCGTCTGCCCTCACCCCATTATCTACTATATCTACTATAAACCCAGGTGCAGAGAAGGTTTACTACATCTATTGAATGAATGAGTGAGTGAATAGATGTGTAAATGCATGAACAAATACCCTGCAGATTTGCAAACAAAATGTAGGCAAATCCTGGCAGACATATTTTGAAAAGTGTTTAAGCACCTGTACCTGCCAGACACTTTCGCAATAACTAAATGAGGTAGGTATTATTTAAACCCATTTTATAAATGAGCAAGTAGAGTCTAAGATGTTTGACCTTGAGAAGGTCACTTGACAACTACAAGGGTGTGAAGCTGGGATTCAAACCCAGGTCTTGATACCAGGACGATTCACTATGACCTTCTGAGCTCCCCGCCCCTGGCCCTCCCCAGCTATTTGTGTGATCTACTCAATTTGGCTGCTGTCTGTCCTGGCCTCCTCCTCCTTTGTCCAATGGCAGAGACGAACTGGTTCCAGAGAACGTTATTCAAATGGCATTGTGCTTCACCCCTGTTGCAATGATGGCGGCTAGAATAACAGCAATGATTTCAATTCCCCTCTTTATGATTTCCTTTTCATCTGCTCTAAAAGAAGACAGAGAAAAAGGCAGCTTGGTTTCTCCAAATCAATCTTGCCCTGAGCACTGTGGGGCTGAGGGCTCCTGGGAGTGTGGCATTGACAAGCAGAGATGTATGGCCCACACACGCAATTGTCCCCCCAACACAGCAGTTTTTCAGCTTTACCAATGAAATGAATTGGATTAAGTATATTTGTGCCAAAAACAAAATAAATATTGTTTTATTTAATGCCACTAAAAGGTTGGGATTCAATTGCCCTTGGCCTGAAGCACCTTCCAGTTCTATTGATTGGCCAGTGTCAGTGTGCCAAACAATCTGTCAACAGTTTCTGAAAAACTCTTAGAAGGTGGGACAAGGTCCTTTGTCCCAAGCACAAGAGATAATCATGACACACCACTCCCTGTCATCACCACCAAGATATTTAAAGCATTTCCCACACATCCCTTCTTAGGTCATCATGACAAGGAGATATCTGTGACCAGCACTGAAGAAGCAGAGAGGAGAATGGATAGGAGTATAAACTTCAAAGTCAAAAAGACTTGGGTTTGAGTTCCAAATGTGCCACAAGTAGCTTTGTGACTTTTGATAAATTCATCTGTTTCACTCAAAGGCCTAAGAGTTCTGGGAGGGCAGAGACTGAATCTATCTCATTCGCTATTGAGTCTTTAGTGCTAGCACAGTGTCTGGTACATGGTAGACTTTCATTAAACTGCATAAATAGAGGCTCAGAAAGTTTAATTTGTCTGTAGTTCGAGAAGTGACAGAGGTAGGACTTGAACCCAGTCTGCCCAGCTCTAAAGCCCATGTAATTAGTCACCACTCAATTCTCTCTAAGCAGTTCTGGGACTCAGGTCAGACACTGATAGAGGCACTGTCCCTCATGTGAGTTGTCAGGGTAGTTCCAAAAGCCTTGTTTTTAAAGTGGGGAAACTGAGTCTCAAATGGGGGAATAGTACAAAGGGTATCTTTATGCAAATTGAAACAAAGTTTCTCCTCCAGGTTAAGTCACAAACAAGTGCCCCCACTGGGTGGGAAATGCATAAAATGATGTCACTAGCTCTGGCCAGACTTCAGATTGGAAGCAAAGCTGCAGCACCACTGGCCTCCTTCACCAGGAATCTTTGGGTATGGCACAAACTGCATGTTCACATGAGGAAACCATGCCCAAGGTTATTGAATGAATTCATAGCAGAGCCAGGATTACCACTCTGGTTTTCTGCCTCCAAAGTTCAGGGAGGTCTTTACCTTTTAATGGTGGCCTTTCTGGCAAGGTGGTAGGATGGGGGTTGTGGGTAGGAGGTGGCTCAGAACATGTTTGGAAAAGGATCATCTCCAACTCTAAACATGCTGGACCCTTTCTCCCAGAAATAATTCTTAGTGGACAAGGAAAAGCCTTCTCCCTGCTCCCTTCCTGGGCAGGGCATGTACTTCAGGAATCTGGCCTTTCTCCTTCCTGCCTCTTGCTTAGCAGCAACAAACACAGAGACATGGGGGATTTCCAGAACTGCTACTTAAATGATTCTTACAACCAGGCACCAATGGGAAGGAGCCAAGATTTCATAAAGCCCAATCTCCAAATTTCAGAGCTGGGAAAATTAAGACCAATGGGGCAGAAGGGGTTTGCCAAGGTCACACAGCTACGTAAGGGTAGAGTTGGAATTTGAATCCAGAAACATTGGATTGTTTTTCTCTATATAAGAACACTGACAAGAAGTAAAAAGAACCATTTTTAAAGGCTTGAGGTGGGACATTTTCTAACAGAGTGCACTGGCTCTCGGGGCTAGGAATTAGGTACTTCAATTTTGTAAGTGCAAAGGAAGCACAAAAAGGAAGAAAAGTCTTTTAAGTCGTCACTAGATCTGGGAGCTGACAAGACCCTTACCCACCTGGTCAAGGCTGAGACGTAGCTTAGATTAATGATTCTGAATGTGGACTCTGGAACCACACTGTCTGGATAAAATCCTGGCCTGACCACTTATTGTTACGTGTCTTAACCTCTCTGTGCCTTCATCCTGATCTGTAAAATGGGGATTATACCTACCTCGGAGGGTTGTTTTGAGGAGACAATCCACGTAAAATGCTTAGGGCAGTACTAGTTAGAGACAAGGACTACACACCTGTTAGCTGTACTTATGGTTTGAGCTTGGCATAGTGTTCAAGTCCTTCCACAATCTAGTCCCCACTTATTTACTCCAGCTTCTCCTTACACCACATCCCCAATCTGTATACAATGCAAGGCTGGCATGTTATACAGCCTAAGAGCCAATTGTAAAAAGCCGTCCCCTCCTCTGGGCTGATACAACTCTTCCAAGTCACGAGGTTTGGCCTGGAATTGAGCCTCTGCCTCTCTCTTCACTGATGCCTGAGGGCAGTGCCCACACTGGGCACTGTAAGCTGTGGCCCTGAACCCGGGCACCAGGCGCATAAGACCCCACGGCATTCCCCCAAGGATCCCTGCTCATTCAGAGCTCACACAGCGAGGCTCAGAGGCTTGGAGACTTAGGAGCACCTGGACTCACAGTCAGACTCTCTGGGTTTCACCTCTGGATCTTCTATTTATTGCTGTGGGACCTTGAGCAAATTACTTACTTTTCCACGTGCTTCAGTTTTCTTATCTGTAATACAAGGATAATACAAGAACCTACCTCCTGAGGTTGTTGGAAGGAAGCTCGCACTGCTTCCATGCCTATTGCAGTGGTGGCGGGAGGGACTTCTAGCCCTCAGGAGAAAAAAAAATGTCCCTTTCTCTCTACTTCTAGAAAAAAAGATGGAACTTATCTGATTGATGAACTTGAGAAAAGGAGTGGAGTCTAGCCTAGTCCCTCCTGGAAAATCTTTTTTGGGTTCTGGTAGCCTGCAGGGAGGTATATTTTGGCCTCCTCTCTGCCATGTAGTGTGTGCCTTTTGGGAGCCTACTCACTTCCTGCTCTGCCTGTGGCTGGTGGGGAAGTTGAATTTTGGGGTGAAGTAAAAGAAACCCAATTTTGGCTGCAGATATAAGCCATTTATTCCACATTCTGCTTTTATAAAAAAGTAAAGCTAATTTTTTGTCATTTAAAAAAATTGTGTTAAAATATACATTACATACAATTTGCCATTAGTGACATTTAAGTACACTCACAATGTTGTACAACCAGTGCCACTACCTTGTTCCAGAACATTTTTATTATCCCAAAAGGAAAAAGCCTGTACTCACTAAGTAGTCACTCCTTGTTCCCCTCTCCCCCAGGCCCTGGAAACCACTAATCTGCTCTCTGTGTTTGCGGGTTTGCCAGCTCTTGTTATTTCATATAAATATGGAATCATGTAATATATGGCCTTTTGTGTCTGGCTCTTTTCACTAAGCATAATGTTTTCAAAGTTCATCTACTTGGTAGCATGTATCAGTACATTATTCCATTTTATAGCAGAATAATATTCCTTTATATGGATATACCACATTTTGTTTATCTATTGATTGATGGATATTTATGTTGATGGACATTTGTGTCATTTCCACCTTTTGGCTGTTGTGAATGATACTGCTATGAACATTCATGTACAACTTTTTGTTTGAACACCTATTTTCAATTCTTTTGGGTCAAAACTAATATTTGACCTCTGTCTTTCTGATCCCCATATTTCTTTCTAACTTGTAGAAGTAGGATGAGAGTGGGAGCAAGAGTGTGACCAATTATCACTCCTAAATCTCCATGGAGGAAATTACGTGTAAGTCACTTAGAACAGTATCTAGCAGCTTGCATTATTTCAATAATGTTTAGTGTTATTATTATCACTGTTGTTATTTAATATTATTATTCCTTTGGCTTAGAACATGTTTCCACGCTCTTCTCCCGCTACATCCTTCAAGACTCATGTTATGCTATACTGCCCTTAGGACAATTTCCCCGACTCCTCCACCCCAGCCCTCCTGGCTGGGTTAGGGAATGCCTCTTACGTGACTCCTGCACCAGAGCATCTGTCTTCACTTCTGACTGGGGACTCCTCAAGGGCAAGCATAGGGGCAAAGCTAACTTCATAACTCCAGTGATGGTACAATGTGCCTAGTGAACATTTGAGGGAAGGAAGTGAAGGAGGACTGAAGGAGAGAGAGAAAGAAGAAGGGAGGTGTTATGAATTGAACTGCATCCCCGCAAAAGATACATTGAAGTTCTAATCCCCGCTACTACAGAATGTGACCTTATTTTGAAATAGTCTTTGCAGATGGAATTAGGCAAGTTAAAATGAATTCAGACTGGAATTCCAATATGACTCGTGTCCTTATATATTTGAACTCAAACAGACAGAGGGGAGAATGCCATGTAACTACCGAGGCAGAGAGCGCAGTGGATTACCAGCAGCAAGCTCCTGCCAGAAGCCAAGAGAGAGTCATGCAGCGGATTCTCCTCTAAAGACTTTAAAGTAGGCGTGGTCCTGCCAACACCTTGATTTGGGATCTCTAGCCACCAGAACCATGAGACAATAAATTCCTGTTGCTTTAAGCCACCCAGTTTGTGGTGTTTTGTTACAGCAGTCCTAGGAATCCAAGACAGGAAGGAAGCAACAATTTAATTGAAAGGTTTATTAAGCAAAGGCAGAGTGCCAACAAAGGCACAATGTGAGCAAGAGCAGGGCAATGGTTAGAACCTGAGAAGACCAGAGTAAAGGACAGAGTTGGGATGAAGTGCAGAAGGGGCAAGATGGCCAGTGGAAGACCAGGTGGAGAAGGAAGTGCAGGGACACCTGTGCAGGCCTTGAATTGCAAGCTTAAGAGTTGAGGGAAATGGGGAACCACTGAAGGATTTTGCACAGAGAACTGGCACTATCAAGCTGTGGTTTAGGAACTAAAACCAGAAATGCTGAAGTTCTTGATTCTATCACATTGTTTTGCTCTTCCAGACTCCCCAGCCACTAATTCTGGGTTACTGTCTCCTCAGAGGCCTGTCTTCACCATAGAATTAATTATTAAAATCAACTTTCTATCAACTCTAACTTTGAAATACTATTCAGCTGCTTGCAGGGAAAGAGATGGGGAGCTGCCTCTACAGACATCTAGCCATCTGGCCTTTTCTGTGGAACCTGGTTGGGAAGCTCATTTGAATAATTGGTTTTGGCGGTGTGCGCTTGTGGGTTAAACACCTGATTAGACTGCCAGACCCGATGTCCTTTCAGCCTCCATAGAAACATCATTCAGGGTACATAAAGCAGGAGAACAGTCACTGGGAGGTAAGGGTCTGTTTGGCCCCTCCTGTCCCTTGTGATTCATTTGGACTAGAAGGCCAAAGACCCCGTTCCAGGGCCATCTCTGTGACTCACTGTGTGACCTTGAGCTAATTACTTAGGCTCGCTCTATCGTGGTCTCTTCTTTGATCAAAGAGGGAGAGTCATTCCTGCTCTGCCTATGCCAGAGGCTTTTTGTGAGGCTCTAAAAGAAGACGGGGAAGTGATGACTTAGCAGAAATGCAAGTGGAAGTAAAGATTTAGACTGAGGTGAACTCAATGTCAGGCTGAAATGTGCATGTGGGCTGTGTCAGAAAAGTTCCAGAAAAAGGAACTGCCTAATCCTTCTCCAACTAGCTCTATGACCTTGAGGGAGTTACCTAATCTGTTTGCCTCAGTTTCCTCATCTGTTACTTGAGAATAATAACAGTATTATTGTAAGCATTAAATGAAACAATACATTCAAACTGCCTAGAATACTGCCAGGCCCAGGATGTTCAGTAGATGTTAGCTATCATCATAATCACCATCATTGTTATCATCGTCATTATCATAACAGCTTAGTCCTGGACACCATGCTTCAAAAATGGATGACAGCAAACATATGGAGCATGTTCAGAGGGCATCAGGGAGGACAGGTAGTGGAATGGATCTCAAAGTACATATGAAAAGTTGGAAGGGTTGGGGATGTTCACCCTGGAGAATAGGAACTGGTTGTGGTTGGAGTGAGTGAGGAGTGAGGACAATTGGGGAAACATAATCTTCAAACCACTGAAGAGTTACCAGATAAAAGATGGATTGGACCTGAGTAATCTGCAGAGGTCAGAAGCTAAGTTATAGGTTTCAGATTTAGCCTGAATATAAAACACTCCAGTCAAATCTGGCATCAGTGGAGTGTGATGCTTTGGAAGGGAGGGAACCACCCATGCTTGGAGGTGTACAAGCAGAGGTGGTCCGGCCATCACTCAAGGATTCTGCTGAGGGGATTCCTGCCCTGAGTGGGGCACTGGACTAGATGTCTCTGAGCTCGCATCCCACTCCAAGACCCAATGATGCTGTGGCAGAGGCACCATGACTGGTGTGGGGAAGGAGGTACAAGGTGAGAAGGTTGGAGATCTCCCAGTAAGGTGATATTTGCATTTGCTCTTTGTTTTCTGTTTCTAGCTTGATGAAAAATCTGTAATTTTTATGCTGTCACAGAAGAAATAGAACATTGACATGGATTTTACATTTTACATAGCTGATTTTATGTTCATTCTATTTTGAACAGTTTAAAATATTTCCTCCTCTGAAATGTCAAGGTGGGAGAGGTAGGCCAGTTATAATAGCATTGCATGTGTGTGTGTGTGTGAGTGTGTATGATGGAAACATCTCCTAGGTGTTTCACCCTCTGCTATACTTAATGACATTTTGTTGTCCAAATCCCTCATCTCTCTTCTATGTCCAGTGAACTCCTACACATTCTGCATTCTTAAAAAAAAACCTCCCTCATCACCTGCAGTTAGAAGGAAGTACTAGCTGCTTTCAGGACACAGTGTAGTGTAAACCTGCTCTGATCCTTCCTGTCTGGAGGACCTGGGGCAAGTTCGTTGGTGCCTCTGTGCCTTGATTTCCTTCTTTATTTAAAATGGGGCTAAAATACTACTTCTATCATTGTGAAGACTAAATGACATAATGCATATAATGTTCAGTTAGTAGGCACATAATAATGATTAGCTATTGTTATATCTCTAGACCTCCATAGCATCACACACACACAGCTCTAGTACAAATATGAGGCTTCTGGTTGGTTGCCTCTGATTTCCTTCTGCTTCCCCAAGACCCAGCACAGGGCCTGGCATCCAGCAGGTTCTCAACAAACTTTAGTGAAATTGGATCTACTGCACCAAAGCATCCTTTGCTACCTGAGGATCACCAGGGCCAAGAGACATAATGATGGGGGGAGTCTGCACAGAGTATCAGCATCCACTTCCGCCACGGGCTCTGCAGTCCCATGCTCTAAAGCACAATCGTTTCTGCATCACCCATAGAAGTCTGCTCCTCTCCTCCACCTCCACACTCCCAAGAAGCACTGAGGTTTTCTGAAGATGAGAAATTTCACAGCATCCTGCTATCTTTTGGGTAACTGTGTATTTTATGATGACTAATAGGCAATTACTATGGTAATATTGCAATTCAGCATGTGTGAGGTTTGGGAAATGAGAAATTATGGGTAACTACTTTGGACTCATTTCTATGGTAACAAAAAGTAATTGTCATTAAATACCAGTTATACTGAGGCTGTACCTGGTAATTATAGATTTTTATGCCCAGAAACATAAATAAAACCAATAAATTTATTCAAAGGTCTATGACTATTTACTTATACATGGCTCCATGGAATACACAGTGACAAGCACCTAATTAAGAAATGCAAACCCAACACAGAGATTCATATTGTCATATGGAGATGGAGAGTCTGTTTTTCAAAGGCAAAGCAATTTGCAGAAGAAAACACAGTGGGGTACAGGTGGGGGTGGGGCTGTCTTCTCGGCACAGGAAGTGATGGGGAGGACCAGGAGGCAAAGAGGGTGCAAATGCTGCAACGTGTGTGGGCAGCCATGCCTACTGCAAGACAGAGGATTACCAACCAAGTCTCGACTCCTCAGCCCATCAGCCTCCCACCTCAAAGGCTTTCCAACTAACAGTCTCCTTCTTGGCTCTGCAATAACCAAAACGAGAGTTTTCATCCCTCAAGACCCCTAGGCCCCAGATTTCCCCAAAACTCTTTGAAGGAGATGTTCACACTGCGAAGTCGGGAGTCATACCATTACTGATGGAGCCTCTCCCCAGAGCTTCTACTAAATAATAGAAGGTGACTTCACCTCATTTTCCTCTTCCAAAAGGGCAGGAGGGAAACTGAGGCCAGGGGAAGAGAAATGTCCTCGGACAAACAAGAAGGCTCAGAAGAGTGGGGAAAGTTAGATTGCCACTTCTCTGCTTCCACATACAGCATGTGAGGCAAGGGCAGTGTTTGGGAATGAGGAGAGTCCTTGGATGCACCCTGTGACCTTAGACGTAGCACTTCATCTCCTCTGCCTTGGTTTCCCCTTTACTAAAACTGGCCCTCCTTTCTCAAAGGGTTGTTTTAATGATCAATTTTGTTTTTAAGTGCCTTTAAAAGAATAACTCCCTGTACAATAACAAAATGTGGCTGTGAATCCAGAGTCTGTTGAAAGCCACATAGATAAAGGGCTGGAGACCTACAATATCTAATGATGGTTACTTATACAGGGGAATGTAGTTTTGTGTCATAGCGCAATTACTAATGTGCTGCTGTTTAGTTCATTTATTTTTTTAGAACATATATTTCTATCTCTATCTCTATCATCTCTATCTCTATCTCTATCTCTATATATCTGTATCTATCTCTATATATATGCCAGCCTTTGTAGATGTAGAGGAGAACAAGGTAGGCAAAATATTGACTTCATGGAGTTTACTGTCTTGAGGTAAGATGTTAAACAAATAATCACAAAAATAAACTCATGATTCTAAATTGGGGCAAGGGTTACAAAAGGACGGTACAGAGTACTATGAGGGTATAGTGGGAGACCCACTTTATATTGGAGGTTCCGGGAAAGCCTTTCTGTTAAGTGGCATTAAACCTCAGATCTGAACTTTTTTTAAAAAAAGGCCAGTGTAATTGGAGTGTAGTATGTGAGAAAGAGTGTATGGTTGCCCATGTCTTTACTATACACTATAATATAACTTACCTATTGTTATATCATCTAATTTAACAGTTATAGATAGCCGCTATAGAGTGCATTATATTTGCTATATATTGTTGCTATAAACTTTTGTAATTAAACAGAAATGTTAACATAAATCAAATGGTCTTTCCACCACAATTATCACTAACAGTGCATTTTGTCCAGGGAAGGTGGAAAGGCATTGCTCTTAGGCCTGCAGCAAGCCATAAAACCTGCAAATGCTAATGAACCATCACTTCAGCCAATTAAAAGAGGAAGCAAAACTGTCTTTAATTAAGCCTTCATGCATCCATGGGATCTCTCTAATTCATACCCAAGAGTATCAGGAAGCCCCTCTAGACCCAATTGCAGTGGTCTTGGAAAGTAGTAAACCAACTTCGTGTAAAATGGGCCCAGCTTACAGTCAAGAAATCTGGCTGCTGGTCTGAGTTCTGCCACTGACCTTGGGCAAGTGTATCTCATATTGGGCCTCCATTTCTTTATCGGTAAAGTCATCCCTTTCATTCACTCATATTTGTCAAACATTTTCTGAGCCTCTACTATGTACTGATCCCTACTGCTAGGTTCTGGGGACACAAAGACCATTAAGACTCAGCCCCTGAACTCTGGTGACTTGAAGTCCAGTGGGATTCATGCAGTGGGACAACTTCTTAAATAGCTAGATTTGTTAGAGTTCAGAGAAGGGAGTGACCAACTCCCTCTGTTTGGGGGCTTGGAGAACATTTTCTAGAAGGGATACAGGTTGAGTTTTAAAGAAGGGTTAGTGATGTGGGGAAAGGATGAGTTGATTCAGGGCAGAGGGCAACATGCATGAAGGTGAGGCAGCATGAATCAGCATGAACTAGGCTTCGCTCAGAGTGACTAAAACAGTTCTAAAAGGGAAGGGTGAGAGGGGAGGCAGGCAGGCACCAGGTCACACAGAGCCTTGCCCGTCAAATGGAGGAGTTTGCATGTTATCTTGCAAGTTGTGGGTCTAATCAGCTCAAAAGCTCTGTAATTTGGGTGATGAAATCAGATCATTCACTACTTACTGGCTGTGTGACTTTGGGCAAGTCAGTTTCCTCAGCTGTGAAATAAGGGTAATAACACTATCTATCACACAGGATTCAATGTTCTTTTGGCAGATGATCCAAAGGGCAGTGGAATTTTAAGCTGTAACTTGTGGTGCTAAGGCAGAATAAAGAGAGTTCAAGATATGAGTGCATGAGTGAGTGTGGGGCTAGCTGGTATGACCACACCAAAGAGAAATGCTGAGCTGGGATGCCACTCTCCTTTATTAATGATCTCCAAGAAGAAAGCCAGAAACAAAACGGTAATTATTATAACCACCATATGGTATTCTACAGAACACCTTCACCACCACCATTTCTTTTGATTTGTACAACTGCCCTGCCAGTCAAGTAATTATTGTCCCCATTATGCAAGAGAAATTGAGCATCAGGGAGAAACAGTGGATTTCCCAAGGTTATACAGGAAGTAGGTGCCAAAACCGATACAAGGTCTCCTGATTCCTGTCCCAGCAAGCTGTCCAGAAAACCCAAGCAAATGACCTCAGGTGGCTGCGTATAAAACAGCAAAGGCTCATCAGTCACATTCTCAAGTAGCAAGTTGAGACTTCCTCTAGTATACTCAAGGGTAGTCTGAAAATTCTTCTATAAAAATATAATCCCTATTCCTTCTTGCTTTCCTACTGACATCCTATGCCTGCCAGCTTCCAAGCATTCTCCCCAGCCTCTCACCTGTAATTGCCGAGGTAGACTCCATCAGGGTTGAGCATTGGTGCAATCTTGAAGACCAGGTGTTCCCGTAGGACACGGGCAATAGGATGCTGGCTCACAAGGAAGTCAATAATCCCTAGGGAAAGAGAAACATCTGGGTTAACCTCAAAGGTTTTTCAATGCCCCCAACTTCTGCTCCCTTCTCCTCATTGAGGGCCCTCTGTTTCCAGGCACCAACACTATCTACTTCTCACTGGCACCAACACTATCTCACCTCCCAGTCACCAAACTTAGAAAAGTTGAATCCTCCCTGACTTCCCTCCCACAGCCAAGCAATCTCCATGCCCAGTCAATTCTTTCTTCCTTGAATCTAGCAAATCTGCCCCTCATCTCTACCCTCTGCCTCTTTTCTAATCCAGGCCACCATCACATCTGGCCTGGATGACAGTGGCCATCTCTTAACTGTGTTCTTATCACTGCAGCCAGAGTGGTCTTTCTAAGAGCAAACCTGACCCTATCACTCCCCTCCATGATGTCCTTCTAGTGATGGCCCACATCTATCTACAGGAGAGGGTGTAAGGAAACAAACAACTCTTGTCCCCCTCTTCACATTTCTACTTCTTCATTGGAGGCCTGAAAAATATGAGCAAAATGGCACTCTGGCACCGTTGAAATGATTGTAATGCCAGAAAGTGATAGGGAGTACAAAATGTTCCCAAAATGCAGAAAGGGAACCTCTTTCCTACTGGAGAGATTAAGAAAGGCTTCAAGGAGTAGGAAGCTTTTGAGCTGGACCCTGAAAGATAGGTAGATATTGACAGAGATGGGGAAAAGGCAGCAGGGTAAATACCAACAATCTATGTGCCCAGAAGCAGGCACTTAGCTCTTGGAATGACAAATCACTCCAGAGTATGTTCCAAAGCCACTGTGACCAGTGATGGACATCTCAGGCTTTTCATTAGACTAGGACTGAGAATCCATCAGCAGCCGAAAGACTGTTGGACATCATTTACTTCTCGGCAGACCCGGCAGTGGACCAGATGCCCTAATTTATTTGTTGGTCTTCCTATTAAAGCTGTAGTTTGCCAGTAAACAGGCAGGGTAATGATGCCAGGCGCCCTTGTTAGGGGCTAATAATTGTTTAATCTGTCCACTAATTGACCTCAGCTCCCAGGGCAGCCGTCCATCAAGGAGCCAGCCTGAGCTAAGGGCCTGGCCATGCTGCCTCAGAGAGTAGGCTTTTGGAAATGGAGTAGCTCATTGTGATCCATCCTCCTTCACAGATGAGCAGATTAATTGTGCTGCCAATTAGTCAGCTAATAAAAGGATGAGAGAAAACAAAGCCAGACCAGAGGCTGCTCTGCCTAGAGCTCTCTCTCCCAGGGTAGGTGTGGGGCTGGGAGAGGGGAGGTTTTAGACTCATCTCTTTGCTTGAGTTCAGATACAATTCAACAGGAATCATTCCCATTGATCAGGATATTGGGAGAAGACCTTTCACTTTTTTGGGAGGGGTGGGGAGGGGAGTGGGGATAGGTTGAGAGGAGTGTGAGTAGGAATGTTGGAGAAAGTAAGAGCAGAGAGGAAATGCCATCCCTGGCCATGGACCAAAAGCACTGCATGGACAGAAGCAGCAGAAAGAGTGTGGGCTTGGAGACCTGAATTCAGATCCTAACCAGGCGTGAGCTCCAAGATGGTACAGACAGGTCTACTTGGTTTGTCAATATATTGTCAGTGCCTAGCTCAATGCCTGGCAGAGGCAAAGTGCTCAAAAGATCGCTCTGTGATGGGCACTGTATGTGCATTAGCTGAATTGACTCCATTTTACAGACTGGGAAACCAAGTTAGGGTGATGATGTCAGGTGCTCAGTGTCTCACAGCATGCAAGGGGCCTATGTAGGATTTAGACCCAGTTCTGCTGGCTTCAAAGTAGTGCTCTTTCTATTAAACCAAGAAGAGAAGAGCCAGGGAATCATGTGATTTGCAGAATGATTTGCATATGCCAGCAAAATTTTCTCTCTGGAGATTTCTGTGAATGGTTTACCGTTTCCGTTCCTTGCTAAGAGGCAGCACACACGGTAGTGGGGAGAGACCAAGCTTTGAAGTAAAGCAGTCCAGCATCTCTGCAAGGTCCAGAGTGTGGTTCATATGGCAGCAGCCACTCTAGACCCTCCCCTGACCTGGCACTAGGCCTCTGTCTGCCCTCAGCTGAGCATAAGGACCCCAAATTTTGGTATCACAGGGAGCTTGGCCTGAAGAACCTGAAGTTTACAGAGTCTAGCTCCTCACTTCTGCCTTCAACTCTGCCCATTTCACAGATGAAAAGATGGAGGCCCAGGGAAGTGAAAGTCTTCATCACAACTTTTTACTGGGTCGAGTGCTAACACTTACATAAGGCGGAGCTGTTTGGGATAGACCGAGAAGAGAAGAGGGAGGAAAGGTAATGAATTGAGGTGGGAAGAAAGCATAGAGGGGAGGAAGAGGAGGCAAAGGTCACCACTTCACACCGATGAGAAATAGTAGGTTGTGCTGGGTGCTGCCAGCTGGTGGTATTGGTTGTGAGTGCCTGGTGCATGAGTGTGCTCTTCTCCTTCCCTTCTTTACTCCAACAAAACAACACTGAGGAGTGAATTCCCTGAGGAGAAGATCATGCTCTTATCTCCGTGGGTCTTGAGCCTGGCAGACACTTTGCCAGGAATCCAGTCCCCACCCACCACTAACTTGCCACTAACTTGAACAGGTGATGTTCAGTGACTCCCTTGACTTCTCTGAAAAGTAGGGCTAAGAGCTTCCCAGCAACCTTGTGGGCCTACTGGGGAAGAAGAGAGGAGCGGAGGGGAAAGTGAACACGGATTGGGTACCTACATGTGCCTGACGGTGCACTGAGCACTGGCATACATTATCTCCTGTAATCCTTTCAGCCACTCCTTGAGGATACTGCTGCTTTCATTTGCAGATGAGGAAACAGGGGCTCTGAGAGCTGAGGATTTCCCTGAGGTCCCCCAGCTACTGGGTAGAAGTGGCAGGACTCAAATTCAGGTCTGTCTACCTCCAAAGCCTTAGCTAGTCCCACTGCCCCATGCCACTCTCCAGCGGGCGGTGTATCTGGCTCACAGCAGCGCTTTATAAATGCTGGCTTAATTAACTCAATTACAAAGGGTCTGAAAAGGACAGAGTGCTCTGCCGATGGAAGTTTTCGATGTGAGGTGTCTCAACAACTCCAGGAAGTGTCAGTGAAGGATCATTCACTCGGCCAGGAGACAGAGATCTGTGTCCCAATCCTGGCCAAGCTTCTAACTTGCAGTATGATCTTCCTAGTGTATAAATGAGGAGGGTTCAACAAAAGGCCTTCTCTCAGGAAGGTGGCGAGGAAGAGTGGGTGGAATATAGTATTATTGGAGTCACCCAGCCTGTGTTTGCATTCACAGTGAGGATTAGAGGAAACATATATCAAGCACCTGACAGAGGACTTGGCTCAAATAGTGCTTGTTCATCCCCCTAATAACACCTGTTTCGTGCTGACTGTATTCCAGGCACTGTTCTAAAGGTTTCATCTTCACATTTGATCTTCACAGCAACCCTATGAGGTAGGATTCCTCTTACTATTTCCCTTTCCAGATAAAGAATCTGAGGCACAGAAAAGTTACGTAACTTTCCAAGGTCATACTGTTAATAGGTGGAAGAAGTCCAGCTCGAGAGACAGTGCTCTCATACACTCTGCAGCAAGGCAACACGGGGAGCTCCTTCGACCTCTAATGGTGAAGCTGGAGAAAGAGAATAGTTTGGCCTCACAGGGGCCATGAGCAGGGTTTTGAAGCGGCAGAAGGTCACTGAGAGTCAGCTGTCCCACAGCCAAGCAGAGTTTCGAGGAAATCAAAACCCTGCCACCCCTTAAGCCCCAGCTTCCAGAGAGCTGCAATGACATGACTTCACTCTGCTCCCAGCAGCAGGTGCATCAGCAGCTCGGTGGTGAGAACTGTGGTCCCAGCCAGATGGGGACAGCCAGCCCCCACACGTCTGCTCCCCGCTCAAGGTCACTGAGCCAGTTAGTGGGGAAGAATGAACAGAACCAAAGGTATCTCAGCCACTGTTCTTCCAGGCCTCAGACCCTCCTGCCACTCCCCAGAACAGGGTACCGGGAGGGAAACCAAACAGGGCTATGACTGTGGTCTGTAATCCGGGCCTGTCCCCAGGTGACTAAGGGGCCCTCAGGCAAGTCTGTGCCTCATTCCCTTATTGGCAAAGTAGGGAATGATGCCTGTTTTAAGCTGCCTCCAGGAAGAATGAATTGTGTGTCTCAAGAACAGTTACAGAGGTAGAGAGTGTGTTAGGAGTATGGGTCTCAGGGCCACACCTGCCATGAATTAGCTGTGCAACCTTGCATGACTACTTGACTCCCTCCAGCCTCAACATCCTCATCCATAAAATGTGGGTAACCATATATCGATTGTGGTGGGGTGGTCAGAGTTCTGTCTTCCAGACACAAAGCTTGTCCCTCTAGCATTTTCTATCCTTGATTCGAGCAGGGAAGCATGTACATGCTTGGAATTTGGCCAGACCCAGGTTCAAAGCCCCCTCTGTCATATACTAGCTGCATAACCTTGAGGCTCACCTTTCCGAATCTTGACTACAGCATGCCTGAGCTAATATAGCATAAGTTCCTCACAACAGCCCCATGAGATGAGCAAGATAATCTCTGTTTACAGATGTGGAAAATGACACTGGGAGACCCAGCCCTAGGCCTCAAATAGTTCAGAGTTTAAAAGGGGAGAAACAAATATAAATGAAATATATAACAAATAAAGGCAGTAAGGTGGTCATCATGCACTCTGATGGTCATCTTTATACCTACAGGACACAGGCACAAAGCAGGCCCAGCAGGGGGTTGGAGGGAGTGGGCCACGGGAGGCCCAGAGGAAAGGGCACTTGAAATGAGCCTTGGGAGATGGGAGGTGTTTGCCAGGTAACAGGGAGTGGCAGCAGACCAACCTAGGCAGACAGAGCAGCAGGTGGTTGGGAGAAGTCTGCCCATTCAGGGATTGGGCTGTGTTGGAATGGGGTGTAATGAGACTGAAGCAGAGAACCGGAGAGAGCCAGATCATGGAGGGCTGTGAATGTCATGCCAAGGAGCTTGGAATTTATCTTGAGAAGGTAGTGGGCAGACATTGGAAGGCTCTGCCAAGGAGCAGACATTTATCAAAAGCCTACAGGGCAGCATTGAGTCAATCAACTCAGCACCCTCCAAAAATTCCTTTTTGGAAAAGCAGCAGCAGCATCGGAGAGAGAACCTGAGGTCTACTTAGCTTCTATGCCTCAGGTCCTCATCCGTAAAATGGGATGATGACCCTGCCATCTGTCTCCTGCCCACAGAGGAGATGGGCATGAGGGTTTGGGCTCCCAGAGATAAAGATATTGATAATATGGCTACTGTCTTTTTTTTACAAACAAGAACGATGGTTGGGAGGTGCTTACATCTAATCAGCTGGGGGAACAGGTCTGCTGCCAAATTTAGTAACTGACAGATGGCTGCAAGAAAAGGGATTGGTAAACCAGGAGAGAGGTAGGAGAGGTTATTGCAAGGACAGTATTGGGGAGGAAAAAGACTGGAAGTGAGAATTCCAGGTAGTCAGCTATAGTGACTGGAGCTGAGGGGTCAGGACACCTCGGTCATGCTTTTTACAAGTTCCTTGACTTTGGGCAAGTCACTTCCTCTCCCTGAAACTCAGACTCCTCATCAGAAAAACAGGGAGGAGGCAATCATGTCTCTTCAAAGCATTGTAATATTAACTGGGAAAATAAAACCTATATTTTTTTGCATAGTGCTTTACAAAACTGTAAAGTATATTACCTGCTTCATCTCCTCAGAGTCCCATGGAGAAAGAGGCAACATCTATTGAGTACCTGCTGTGTGCCAGGCACAGGACCAGGTGCTTTATTTGCATTCATCTCATGTCAGGTTCATAACAGCCTTCCAAGATAGGAGTTTCCTCTTTACAGAAGTAAAGTAAATACCTATCCAAGATAATGACTCTGCATGTGACCACACTGTCCCAGAAACCACCATAGCGCCCCTGTTGGATATGGGGGGCTGGCAACTCACCTTGGCACACAAATGAAGAAGGTGTTTCCCCTGGATGGACTCGTCCCGTGATGAATATCACCTTCTGCTCTGCCCCTTCCTGAAGGTTGTCTGTAAGGCAAAATGGAAGAGCATTTCTAAGAAGTGCAAGGAAAGCTGAGACTAGGGGTTGGGGTTAGGGGAGTGGAGACCCAATTGGGTACTTTAGATTTGTTACCTCTTAAATTATTGGGTCAGAGCCATTAAGGTCTAGACACTGCTGACTAATTAAATTATGTCTCTGGACAACAAATATTAAAAATATTTCCCTTTCCTTGGAAATTGATCATATTAATATTGCAATCATATGAGAAAGTCATATATATGAAGTTAAATCCCAGATTTGCTGACTGTGATCTTAGTAAAGTTGTACATCTTTTCTGAGTTTCAATTTGCTTATCCATAAATGAGGATAATAACATCTACTTCATAGGGCTGTTGTGATGATTAAATAAGCTTATTGCATAGTACACAGTAAACATTCAGTAAGTGATAGAGCAAAGAAGGTAGCTATTTATATTAGTAATAGTAATAATAGCAACTGTCATTTAATTAGTTCCTTTTGTGTCAGGCACATCATATACATTATTTATAATATCCACAGCAACATATATAGCTAATATCCCTTTAATAAAGGCAGAAATTAAGGCTCAGAGAGGTTATATAACTTGTTTACAGTCACACAGCTAATAGGAAGTAAAACCGAGATTAGAACCCAATCTCTTGTCTAGTCTTGATGAAGTAACAGGGACTAGATTTCCCTTTCACCTAAATAACTAGAAAATATATGAAACAACTGTACTCAGATATTGGACAAGAGGTGGTACAGGACTGTAATTCTTGAAAGAAGGGACACAAATGAGGTGTGCCCTATGATTGCCCTGGCTAGAAGCCTGGGAACCCATTTCAGACCACAGAGCAGGGAGGACTATTCTAAGTAGAGTGTAATGGTCTCGCCGAGATTGAAGTTCGAGGAATCTGAGGCAGCTAGGATTTGTGGGGCAGACTTCCAGAGAGGAGACAGCTCTGTAGAAAAAGAGATCTAGAAATCTGCAGTGCCCTTTTGAGTCTTTTTTGGATATTAAGATGTGCATGCATAGGGTGAATCTCCACAATGTCAGGAAAAAACGACCAGGGAGTTGTGAACTTAACAGTTCTCAGGGCTCACACAGGGCTAGGAATTGTTTGAATCCTCAGAAGTTCTCAAGGAGCACTTGGGGTACCCATTAGACTCTAAGGCCCACACCAGGGCAATCATAGGGCAGAGCCTTAAAATAAATCTCAAAAGGATCAAAACTATAAAAGAAACTTAACTGCCTACTAGGCAAAGCCCAACTCTCTTTAAAAAAGGAAGACAACAAATCCAGACACTCAATAATGTACAGTTCACAATAATCAGCATTCAAAAAAAATTATTAGACATGCAAGGAAGCAGGAATATGTGACCCAAAATCAGAATCCAAGCTCTTGCTGTATCTACAGAAGCCTATCTTTTATAGGAAAGATTAGCTATCACACAAAGGTATTATTAGACAAAAGCAGTTCCCAAAAGTAACAGTCCCTGGAAGAAGGGACAGAGGAAGAATACTCAGCCATGGGCAGAAGAAGGGCTAATTGATGCAGAACAGAACAATGACTTAAAGCAGGGGTTCTTAACAAGGGGTCCGTGAGCTTGAATTGAAATTCAAAAATCATTATTCTTGTGGGGAAGTGTTGGTGCACGTGTGATATATTTATTAAATAATATACAGTATAGTGTGGACTTAGTAAGGGGTCTGTGGTTTTCACCTGACTGGCAAAGGGCCCGTGGAACAATATAGGTTAAGAACCCCTGACCTAAAGGAAATTCACAAAGGAACATTGAGAGAAGTAGGATTAAAGGAGTCCATCTATTTGAGAGGATGATCTGGAGGGTGGGGTATAGAAATAATTAAGAGGCTTTCTGCTGCTAACTGCTGGAGCTGGGTCATTTTGAATGTGGTTCATGAGCCCAACAGTTGATGCACCAATATCAGAGACTATACTATATATATATA